>MAVT02000214.1:6939-43859 GCA_001702395.2 Diaporthe helianthi | reverse complement strand
AGATCTTTTGGTCTCTATAGTGTAGCGGTTACTAGCGGACGTTGCATTACAAAAAAGTAGATACTATTAAGTTAGCTAAGTTTAAAAAAAGGCTTTATAAAATAAAACTAGAGAATACTCTAATTATAGAGATAGGAAATAGTTAAATTAACTTACTATTAATTATAGCCTTGAAATAATTTGCTTGATATAATTTAGATCCTAGTTCTATTATTATAAAAATAGAGTAAAATCTTAGAAAGTAGATTCTTAATCTAAAATAGTTATTATATTATCTAGGTTTCTAATTTTATACTAGTAATAATTAGCGATTTATCTAGAAGGAGGGGTTCCTCCTCCTAGAGGGAGCTTTAACTACGTGTAGTGCCTAGGTAGGTAGGGAACACCCGAGCAGAGCTTGTGAATACTGGCCACCAGGCAACTTCGGTGTTCTGTCGCGCCACGGGCCCGGATATCATTTGAATCCAATTGCTTCTGTTTACATTCACTGCTTTCAAGCCCGTAATACAGTTGGCAGTAGGAGTGAATTGTAAAACTGTGGTTCATGTTGTGTAATGAAAGACTACGTATGAGTGAATAATTAATTGGTTCCATTTGACATACCGCAGGCTACATATGAACGGGATGATGACGGCCAAATAAGGCCAAGATACAGTGATAATTAAGAGATTTCACTTTGGAAAGAAGTCATGGCCTCAAATATTTGTAGTGGTCATCGCCGGGTGGGTCGTAGCTTACAGGCCAAGAGTACGGTATAATACCCCACACAGTAGCTACTCCGTACACCAATCTACCTAGGTAACTCGGAGGTCTCACAACCCCAAGCATGGCACGTCAAGACAGTTTCATACACCTCACCAAGTTTCACTCTCGCCAAACCACTTGACACCGAGCTTCATCTCAGACCCCAGGACAAGACTTCAGAACGAGGAACCAACCACCTTACAAACCACTCACCATGAACCACATCACCTCACCCAACGAGCCCTTCCCCACGCCGACTATGCTGGCGCAGGCGACGACGACGCACAGACAGGGCAACTTCGAGATCTCATCGCGCAAGCTGCCCATCTCCAAGTCAGGACCCATAGACGAGATGTCAGCACGACTGGGGATCCCCGTGCCCGAGATGATCTTTGGCGACAACCTGGTGGCGGTGCGGCACGCGCCGACGGGGTGGTCCATTGAGTTCGCCGCCGAGCCGGCCCTCGACGCCGTCGACAAGACGGGCGCCAACATGCTGCAGGTCGCCTACGCGGGGGAGTGGTCCTCGTCGCGCGAGCGGTCGTCGGCCCACGACATCCGCGAGGTCGTCAAGCCCTACGACTGGAGCTACAGCACCACCTACCGCGGGTCCGAGACGACGGCGACGCCAGGGCTGGTGCTCGCGCTGCAGGCCAGGTCGGAGGGGAAGCAGATCCCGCTCGAGCTGCTCAAGAGGCGCGACCCCATCCTCTTCTTCGACGAGGTCGTCCTCTTCGAGTCCGAGCTCGACGACAACGGCGTCTCCGTCTTTAGCTGCAAGCTGCGCGTCATGGAGCAGCGCATGCTGCTGCTGTGCAGGCTGTACATGCGCCTCGACGGCGTCGTCGTCCGCGTCCGCGACACACGTGTCTACGTTGACTTTGACAAGGACGAGGTCATCCGTGAGTACACTGCCAAGGAAGACAACTATGAGAATGTGACGAGGGTAAGTTGAAGTAGCCCTAATCCCAAGGGAATGTGCGCCCCCTTTTGTCCTCGTGGCAACAGTTGTTTGGGCGCATGTGCATCTAGAAATCTGCTTCTAAAACTCATAACTCTGCTTTTATTTAGGCCTTGCGCATGTCAGGACTGCACCCCGACGCCGTCACCGCTGCCTTCAGGGACGCAAATCAAGTAGCCCACTTGTTGCCCGTCGTTGATCAGCAGATAGACAGCGTTTTGCTTTCGGTATGAGTCTCTGCACTCCTCCACACGGACGTGATCCTCGGCAGGAAGACTGGCATCTCAGAAAATGCCGTGGATGGCTGTGATATTGATTGTCGTGATCACCGAGCCAAGTTTATTGCAGGCGGCGAGGATGGCATAGACGCAGATATGCCGACCAGAAGAGGATCAGGGTCTAGCCCACCCAAGGGGGCCACTGGGCCTTCCAAGACGGTTTCCAAGTCTGGCGAATCTCCACAATGCATCTGCAAATAACTCGCCAGGTGGCATTCCACTTTCCTGAGTGGGCCTGAAGATTGGGTGGAAGCTTCTGCTAGGGAGTGGCACCTCCGCAGATTCCGAGTCGCGACGAGAATTCCAAAGGGGGCAGGCAAATTGGCAACGCCAAAACAGCAAAGGTGTGGCGAGTCCATTTCCAAGTCGGCCGGAAGGAACAGTGGTCACAGCGAGAGCCGAAGCAGCCTCCAATACGACTAATGTTCTTGTTGAAATAAAAAGACTCGGACGGTGACCATGTCCTCGGCTGATGTTGGCGTCGAAAAGAACCGCTACGTCTTTGGCTTCACGAATGCCAGCTGTCACAAATCAAGTGTGCCAAATACTGGCAACCGCGGGTTTCCATTTCAGCTAGAACAGATATATCTAGCAAAAGAAGCCATGGGGGGGCCTCCGTCAGGAGACCGCGTCACAATCCATCATCCAAATTACCGCACCAGTTCAAGTCCAAAACACAGAACAAGCAACAGGGGTATCCCAAATCTCGCACGTGCATGATACAGAAGAGTGACAAGAAAAGCTGGAGAGCGCTGGCCTGACGCTCCCTCCCCCTACCGGCCCTCGGGCAGGGGCGATGAGGATTCGGTCACCTCCTCATAATCCAGCTCCCACTTGTCCACCTCCTTGAACTTCTTGGACGCGGCCAGCAGCTCCTCGCCCAGCTCCTGGGTCTCTGCTCCGGTCCTGTCCGCGTCGAAGATGGTGTCGTTGAGCGGGGTGGACGCATCCTCGTCCACCTCGATGGAGTCCCCGTCGGCGTTGTTCTCCTTGTCGAACCTCCGTGATCCGTATGTCCGTCTTGCTGGCCGCTTTGCTGGTGGGGCTGCAGTCTTTGCTTGGTTCGCCTCGTTCGCCTTAGACGACTGTCCATTGAGTGGTCGGGCCGTCTTCTTTCTCGAGGCCCGGGGCTCGCTCGGGACGTCGTACATGTCGTGGTCAGATCTACCCTCGTTGTCTGAACCCTCGTCGTCCCGGCGAGCCTTGCGCCGGCGGCGCGGAAGAAGTGCCGCGAGATCAGCGGTGGATAGCTTGGGTGATTCCTTGCGTGCGACGGTCTTGCCCTTGCCCTTTGGCGCCGAGTCTGCTGCCTTCAGATTTGGCGAGTGTGTCAACGAGGGCGGTTCTGACATGTCAGACATATCGTCGTCAAGTGCTGCTGGTGTCCTTGTGCTTTGGGGTGCCGCTCGGCTACGCTGTTTCTTCGCCAGCGTGTTCAGCGAGGGCCACGTCATTGGGCTCCCCGCCTCGGACGAGCTGCTACTGGCCGGTGGGGCGAGGACACTGTCGTCATCCAGCTCTGGAGTATGCGACAAGATACTGGGCGGTGAGGACCGGTCATCCATCTCGATGGATTGATGCAGTGGTTCGTCGTCTGCTTCGACCGCTTGTCTCTTGCCAGCCTCAACCTCATGGGTTTCCGTCGATTTTCTCTTCCGCGAGCGCGTCCCACCCTCAACAGATTCAATAATGTCCTCCACAATACTAGTTCTTCTCCGCGACGGCCGCACGGGTGTCCCTTCCGCCTCAGGTAGAAAAGACTCCTCGTCGTCGTCCGAGCCAACGGCATTCTCGCTAACCTCAGACGCAGCCCTTGACCGCTGCACTGACATCGAAGCCTTCTGTGCAGAAGACAACAAGATACTGGGCTGCCGCGCACGTCTCTTGAAATTGCCCAAGTTGAAAGTCGAGCTCAGGCCCGGCGTCGTCGGCCCTCGGCTGCTGGGACGGATCGGCGCGTCATCTCTCCCCACGATGCTCGACTGGCGGCGGCGCGGCTGGCGCTTGAACACGCTAACATTGAACGTAGACGTGTCAGCAGAGCGCGTGCCCGACTGCTGCTGCCCCTGCCCCGCAGTACCACTGCTCTCGTCGCCTTTGCCACCGTCCCCCGTGATGTCGAAGCTGCTGTCCAGGTGCCCAAAGATCTCGCTGTCGTTGATCTCCAGCCCAGAAAGGTCACCGGCGCCATGTCGCGGGGCAATGCTGCTGCCGCCCCCGCCCCCTAACAGCGACGACGCCTCCATTGGCGCCGCATTACGGCCCGCCTCGACCACGGGGCTGCCGACCACGTCGGAGCTGTCGCGCGCGTCAGCGGTCGTGGACGAGAGGGCGTCGAGTTGTCTCAAGGCGGTGTCGCGCCGGCCCCTCGAGCCCTGCACGGCGGCGTAGGCTATCGCGCTGCTGGTGGCGCTGGTGGCGGCCAAGCTCATGCGGCTGCGCGTGCTCCGCTCCGACGCGGGCGTGGCGGCCTTCTTGCTCTTGAGCTTCCTCTGGCGCTCGAGTTCACGATCGCTGACGCCGTAGATATTATCTGTCGAGTCGGAGTGGATCGGCGCCTGGGTCGTCGAAGCGGTGGCAGGGGGTGCGGGTGCCGCAGCGTCGGACGACGAGGCTACCTTGCGCGACGCGACGCCTCGAGACCGTGTTGGTCGCGGCATTGCGGGTACTTGGTCTGGTGTGTTGTGTATGATTGCAAATGATGCTCGGTAGGTGCAGTAAAATTATGAACACGATTCAGATGGTCAGATTGCGTCACAGAGGCGAGAGATCTCGCCGTGTTAACACATGTAAGGATCTCTCAATGGGGGTGAAGGGGCCAGCTCTCGGTAGGTGGTCGTGCTGGTGTGGAGGAAAAACAAGGGCGGGCAGGCCGGACGCGTACCGCGTTGTGGTCCGTGCACTCTGGAGCTGCTGGTCCCCTCAGGAGCTCCAAGGTGCCAAGGTACCAACCAATGTATCCAGGTACCTTATACCATCTCAAGCAACAAGGCTCGAGCGGTACATCAAATGCACAGAATTTGCAGACAAATAGTTCTTCCTTAGAGAACATTGACTAGATCGCCAACACCATGCTCCATTAGGCCTGGTCATTAATGAATAGATAGACTACGGTATAGATAGTTGCCGTACAGATATCCTGTATATGTTGTGTTCGGGATTGATCGATTGCGAATGTCTCTGAATATACAATTCAACCCTTTTAGCGTTTACAGCACGTATCCTCCCGTGTTGACACAAGTCCACTCCCTCACGCCAGCCCCCTCCTCGAGCTCGACGCACCACCACAGTACATCCTTGGCCTTGTCGAGCTGTCCGCTCTCCTCGTACGCCCTGGCGAGCGCAAACCACGCTTCCGAGTTGTTCCACCCGGCGCCAAGTTTCGTGAGGTTCGACAGCAGCCCGTACGCCCTGTCACGGGAGGCGAGGCGGTCCACCTTCGGTATCGAGGCCGCCTTGTACGGCGGCTCGAGCTGACTCTCGTGGTGTAGTGAGTTGGGGCTCTTAGGGAGGCTGGCCTGCTTCGATGGCTCATGTTTCTGTGGCCTGAAGGCTCCGAGGCCAAGAGGTCCTGTGGGAAGGTGCTTGGGCGAGTCTGGGTGCTCTCGCTCGGGGAACACCACCTCTGATGTGCTTCGATCCGTACCAGGCATGGCGTCGGATCCGCCCACGAGGTCGAGACCTGGGAAGGCCGGAGGTGGCACTGTCTTCTCACAGTAGAGGTCCAGCAGAATATTGGATAGGCCCACGATTGCGCCGGGATGGTCAGGGAAATGTGTGAGAGCAGCCTCAAAATCTTTACGTGCGGCATCGACATCTCCCTTCTCCAGCTGGAGACGGGCATTCTGTGTCGGGTTAGCACGTCTGTCTGCCCTAAAGCATCGTCAAGTTTGGTTAAGCTCACCTCGTTCCAAACATCAGCCCATAACTCCTCAATCGACTTCTGGCCCGCCCAACCGGGCTTTCTGAGTGATGAAGAGCCCGGCGATTTCTTGGCACTGTCCGACGAGGTCTTGCCCATGTCCGATTCCATTGTTTGAACCAGTTTCTGTGCTTCGTTGACAGCACCCTTGGCATCATCATACATCTCAGCCCTGCGATAGAACCCGGCGATCATGAGCCAAACCTTCAACAGAATTGAACTCCTCCTCGCTTTCACCTGGTCCTTGTCGAACTGTATGACCGGCAACACTGCACCGACAGGCTCGATGACCTCCAGTGCGATACCAGACAAATCTGGCCCAGGCGGCCGGGCAGACAAGTCGGACATTTGCGAGTTCGCCCGGCTAGCGGACGAGGGCCGCGACAGTGGGTTTCGCTTGCTGGCAAAGCTGAAGAAATCAGAAGCCTGCAGGCCGTCAGGTCCAGGCATGGGCGTATAAAAGTTGTCTCCATCAACGACTGTCGCAGCATGTGGAGTCGGCCCGGTGCTCGCTGCACGGCGTCTTGTTCCTTGGCTGTCTCTTTTACGCGCCGAGTTCCTTGTCGCCGACTCGCTCCGTTTCTCGTTGCTAGTCGATTTCCGGCGCGCCCGTGGACTGCCTCCGTTTTCTTGCGTGATCTGAATAGTGGGTGCCCGGCTGATGGGCTGTATAGACTGTTGAGTTTGCGGGCGTTGTTGAGTTGTCGCCACAATGTCCTCGGGTGCTCGTGTTGTGCCGTTGCTGTCTCGTCTCTCCGCACGGCTATTGCGGTTACCAAACAAGCCGCTCCTGATGCTACGAAAAGTGCCCGAGGTCCTCGGAAGGACTGCCTGCTTCGGTGGTTCAAGGCTTTGTTTCGACTGCACGCTGCCAAAAAGGCGCGAGAACAAAGTTAAGAGTTCCAAACTGGCATTAACCGCAACCCTTGGCCCCTCCGTGACTTCGACAATCGCCAGTTGGGTCATCTTGATCTCAAGAATATTCTCCTTCTCGAAATCATCCATCTCATCAACCAGGCCTTGACTCGCATCAGGATCCTTCTCCGCCTCATTCAGATGGTCACTCTTGAACTGAGCCTGGCGGCCGAAGAGCACAACGGGGTCCCTGAACTGTTCGAAGGCGCACTCACAGGTCCTAGCTGCTAGGACGTATTCCTGTCTGGCACTGAGCAACAACGAAAGGAGGTGCCAGAGTGGGATGAGCGCCCTTTCACGCCAGAACGGGCCGTTATGCAGCACCAGCATCTCGTCTCCCGGTGCTTTGGTTAGGAGAGCCGTCTTTACAAGCTCGATAGCGGTAGTGAGTTGCCTCTGCTCGGCGAGCAGCAGTCCAAGCGCGAAGACACCCCGGAAGTCTGCAGAGGCTGTGAAGTCCGCCGACAAGGAGGTACGCAATGACGTTATTGCCTTCTTCTGATTGTCTGTCCGGGACGACGTATCGAACGTTGTGCGAGCCCATTGTGCCTGGGCTAAGCCGATGGACTGCCATGCCAAAGCCAGGATCTTAGCAGGCACACGGTCACCAGTAGCCGAGGACCTGCCTCCATCCTCCCTGACAGAAGCCATCACACCACTGGGTAGGGGCGACTTGATCTTCCCCAGCCAGTGCTCGAGCTCCGTGGCCAGCTCTTTCGCCCTGTCAGCTGGCTCTCTCTCCCCGAAACGACTCAGCACCGAGATGCACAAGCAAATTGTCTCGAGAACAGTAGCATCGTCATCGAGGGCCTTTTCTTCGTGCCCTGTCTTCTCAACCCGAGCCTTGCCTTTCTTGACAATCTCGAGGTACGAGTCAAATGACTTGAGGGCCAGGTCGAACTCTGCCAAGGAAAGGTGTACCAGGAACAGACTCCTTAGTATTGCAGTTGAATGAAATGTCTTGGTCGATGCGCGGTAAAGCATCTCAAGAACGGACACGCTCAGAGCCGCCTTCCCTCCTTGGCCCAGATCCCTTTCACTCCATCCACGACCGGTAAGGATGGTCCAGTTCCGCATGAACATCTCCACAAAGAGCTCGATCTCTTCCCTATCCTCATCGGCCCTTGGGAAGGTTGTCTCGTTGAGTAGAAGGGCCTCGAAGGCTGACTCTGCCTTCTTCAGCTCGACTGCCAGCTGAGCCCTTGCAGACGGTTCGGTCTGCGCAGGAAACAAGTATTTCGAGGGGTAGGCGAGGTCCTCCTGTAGGATTGTCGACAAAGCTTCATAGTATTCGAACCATATGCGGCGCCGGGGAACTGATCCTTTGAAACCGAAGCCACCAGCTGAAGTCGACCCTTTTGACGCATCCCACCACCTCGCCCAGGACCGGAAGCCTGCAAGTGAATTATCGTCCTCCAGTGAGACGTCCCCTTTGTCACGACACCCGTTAGAAAGCATGCAGTATTCCGTGAGGAACAGCTCAGACCAGTATCTCAGCTCTTTCTTGGCCGTCTGGCTGCTCCAGGAAAAGGAGCTCTCTGGTATCGCAGCTTCGAACACACCAAGCGCCTCAGCCTCCTTCTCGTTGCGCGCCAGGCAATTGGCCCGCAGGTAAGCGGACTTCAACATGCAGACCCTCGTCCATTCTGATATATTTTCTAAGCTCTCCACCTGGTTCTCCTCGAGGCCCTCGGGCAGGCGGCCAAAGGCCAGGTTATATTCCCCAACAACCCAGTGCAACCACCCCACACAGACCTGGGCCTGGAACCTGTCCTCAGCATATGTGTGCTCTTCGTCGATGAGAGTCAGGAGCTTGGGCAGTTCGGCTGCCACCCCGACCTCCGTGGCAGGACCGTTGTCTGAGCCCGCGGTGGTAGGCCGTGCGATAGAAGGCCTCTGGGACTTGGTAGACTTGACGATGCCGTGCTCGATTTCGGCGGTCAGGGCCAGACAGGCGCGGGCTGGCGCATGCTTGCGCACCTTGCGGATGAGCTCGGGGACAGCGTCCCAGTCACCCTCGCATCGTGCGTTGTCAAGCTGGTCCAGGTAGTTCCTCCCCTTGGTGGCATTGGGAGCCATTGTGCCTCTGGCTCGACGGTGAGCAACAGAGAGGCTCAGGGGATACAATCGTGTGGTTGTGGGTGGGTCGTGCGTCGATACGGAGGGTATTCGCTGTATTTATTGGGCAGTTGGATAGCAATAGGTGATGACGAGCTGCTCCGGGTTGGGCACTGTCATCTGGGAAAAGGAGCGTGTCGAAGTTAGGTGTGTGGGACGGAGCGGTGCAGTGCGGTGCAGTGCGGTGTGCGTAACGATGCGGCGATGGTGGTCAATTAAGCAAGCTGGGCCCTCGACCGGAGCCACAGAGTGGGATCAGCGTGGGATTGGATGGTCTAAAGTTGGAAACCGTGATTGGGGCCCGGAATGTGGTGTCAAATGGGAATGCGCTTGCTCTCATCAGCATTGGCATCGGCTTCGGCATCAGCAGCCGCAGCGCAACCAACCCACGACGTTCACAAAGCTCGCAGTGCAAGGGCAGGTCGAGCATATCCCATCCGAAGACCGCAATGAACGGGAACGAGATGACACCTGCAGGGGAAGCTAGGTAGCTTTGCAGGGTCCTGCCTGCCGAGTCTCCGCCTGGGAACGGTAGCCCCTAACAGAAGATTGTCCCTGATTGTCTGCATGACCCCTGTACACCGTCCCTGGTGCTCCCTCTAACCCAAATTGGTTTTTTTCATGAAGCTTGTGAGAGGAGCGTGAAGACTTCAACCTCGAGTCGCAAGTCACCGTCGCATTGCGTCGCACTCGTTTCGCATGTAACCAAATAAGGGTTGCGGACGTAACCTCCAAGTTGTCTATACTCAATTCTCTTCGAGGCGTTCTCAGTTGCGGACACTCTTGTAGATCCGCTCAAATTTTTTAGGAGTTCAAAAAGTTCCACATACAGCTTTTGTTCAACAATACCAGGCCTGTACGAAATGAGCATATTACTCCCCCCAGATCTTCAGGTTCTCTGCAGACGTCTGGCCTCCACAGATCCTGACGACCTTCCCCGCCTGTGTCCATCTCTAATAAAACAAATCCAGCGCTGTGGGGGAGTGCTCTCCCAACCTTCAGGCCAGAAGCCCAAGGAAGGATCCTCAGAGTCCTCCGTCCTAGTACATAAGTTGAGGACACAGATCACAACACTACTGAATAATGGCAGAAGTCTTCATGGGCGCTTTTCTGCCGCAATTCTGATCAAGGGTGTCATTGATACTGGTGGTTGGGAATGCCTCAGAACATCTGAGCCATGGGTTCGCGGACTCTTGTCCATGCTACAGGTATGTGGTGACTACCATTCATATGAATATTTATTGGCACTGACACCACCAAGAAAAATGACCCATACCAGTCAAAAGAGATTGCAGTCATCACTCTCACGAGGATATATACGTTGCTACACGAGTATCAGGCCCTGGTCAGGGAAATAGCAACTCCCACTCTCCGCGACTTTGTTACCGCGTGTCTGCAGATTCTCAAGTCACCGGCATCTTCCAAAGCCGGGCAACCGCCAGTACGACTGGTCGAGACCATAGCCAACGCTCTCTGCGCCATCACTCCTCTTTACCCCACGACTCTGCGCCCGTTTAGCGCCCAAGTCAAGACAGCTTTCAGAGCGTACCTGGCTCCCACCGCATCAGACAAGCTGGCAGTCCCTCAAAGCCTGCGGGTTGCGTCCCGGCAACTGGTCGTTCTTCAGCACCACACCACTCCAAAGAATGGCAACTCGGAAGAATGGATCAAGGCCGTCGTAGGATTCCTCAGTTTCAGCCACGCCACCGCAGATCAGGTATTCCGTGCTGTCCAGGAGTCATGGGAATCGAACAGTGGCTACACCCGGAAAGCCGTCGACTTCGACGAGGACCCCCAAGGTGGCAGTGATTCTGCTGAGGATCTTCCCCTGTGGACGGGTGTCCACAGCGGAGGAGAACGACTTGTAGGGCTCTTAGAAACTATTGCTGAGTCATTGAGGTGTCCTACAAAAACACCCGTCGCTGTACCCGTCTCCTCGTTCCTCGACTTGTCAGCGCGAATTTCCATGGTTTTGCCCCCTAAGAAAGGCGCACGAGGACAAGACGAAACGCAGCTCAACTCGGCTATTGGCAGAGAAGAAAAGGACGAACTATGGAGTGCGCTTCCGGATATACATGTTGCCACCCTTGACCTCCTCACTGCCCTGACACAAAGGCTTGAAGACAGTGCCGTTCCCATCGCAGCAGACGTCCTCATCCAGGCTGTGCGAATAATCGACGCAAATCAGCATATCCCACTGGTGCGAGAGCGAGGCTATGTTCTCCTCAGGCTACTCCTTCTCGCCTACGGACCCACCATGCCAAAGTTCAGCGTCAACTCCCTCGATCGCATCATCCAAGGCTGCTGCCGGGACCTGCTGCTGGCTTCAGGCCACGCCGTGTCTAAGCAGCCTGGAGGAAATGACACCCAGAAGCCGGGTAGCAGTGACAAGAAGCCATCACAAACAAAGGCATCCACCAACGCCGACGCCTACCTCAGCACTGAAGACAAGGCAAACACGACCGCCTCCGACTTGTCCGCGGCCCACATCGAAGCAGCATCGGTGCTGCTCGAGACTCTGCTTTCCCACCTGCCGCAGCAGCACCTGAAGCAGACCCTGCGGGCATTGATCGACCGCACGGCGGTCCTTTCGCACAATCGGGACGCCATGGTCTCCAGCGTCCTGAACCCGTACAGAACGCACACAGGCAAGGCGCTGGCGAGCATATTCCCGTTCCTGGCGAGGGACTTCCCGCGGGACCAGGCCGTGGAGGTTCTGAGGTCCAACCTGCGCATCGTTCCTGCCGCCTCAATTGTCGACGACGAGGGTGCGGACGACGAGGCGTTGCTTGCCCAACTCCAAGGTGAGAATGGAGATCAGGAAGATGTGGACGACGGGGCGGCGGGTGAGAAGCAAGGTTGGGGAAACGGCTGGACTAAAGGCAAGGGCGAAGATGAGATGGATGACGCTGCTTCTGCTCCACCAGCGGGGTTTGACCTGGGCTCAAAGGCTGGTGTATCAGCCATCACTACGACGACTGAGACCACCATGGTGGTAACCGAGACAACTCGTGGGATTTCCAAGCAGACAGTCATGCTCTCGTCCACACTGAAGCGCAAGAGCGAGGAGTTGGAGGAGCCGCCCGCGAAACGAGTAGACACGGGCAAGGCGCCTGAGGTGTTTGGCGGATCAGCTAGTGTCGAGGTCAAGATGGATGTCGACGAGGGTGGGGATGATGAGAGCGACGGCGACAGTGACGGTAGTGTGCATCTCTACGCAGCTCTGGACGACGAGTCAGACGACGAGGAGGAAGATTAGGTTGGGGTTTGAGGCTCTTGAGAACGCAAACAATAGCTGCCGCAACCCAAAAATAATTGAGCATTGAGACCATCACTCGAACTCGCCCTGCTTTGCTTTCGAGCAACGACATCGGCTCTTGCAAGACCAGGGCGAATCACAACAAAATGCGACACAACGCAATCAAAGACTCCAAGAAGTGAGGGTCATCGTGGTAATGTCTATGTGATGAAAAATAAAACTCAATTCCACCATGGAGAGATTCGGGGGGTATAAAAGGTCTGGCACTATCTCGCCAGATTATGCCGACGGAGTTCTGTTGTCTTTTTTAAAAATAAAAAAATCAGTCAACCAGTTTCCATAGCCAAACCAACAACGGGCCGTCTATGTGTGCCCATCAGCGGCTATGCCTTGATTCTCCAAGCGGTCCGAGGGCTATACCAACGCCATAAAAAATGCACGCAAAGCCCCTTCAAACCCATATTTCCCTCTTTTTTTTTGAAAGGGAGGGGGGGGGAGGAGATAGACCCGAGGTCTCCGTCAATCCCTCAGCCACGCCCTCCTTTTCTCCTCCTTCCTGGCCTTCCTCTTCTCCTTCCACTGCGCCAGCTCCTTCTTGGTGGGCTGCTTGCCCCTCCTCTCGGCCTTGAGGCTGCGCCCGTCGTGCGAGTTGGCCGCGCGGTCGACGTCAAAGTACGCATTCATCTGCCGGTGCGACTTGGCCGCGTCCGAGAAGTGCTCCGGGTTCAGGTCCGCCGCCTGCACCCGCCCCGTCCGGCTGTTAAACGCCGCCGCCTGCGCGTAGGCGTCCCCTCCGTCTAACCCCAGCTCCCCTGCCCCTGCCCCACCTGCTGCTGCTGCTGCCGCCGCAGCAGCAGCAGCATATTGTGCGGTAGTGGCGGCGTCCTCGTCCCCTGCATCGACTTGTTTATATGCTTGCGCGTACGGCGCATTCGGATCCCAGGACCCGTGGATCGCGGGATTGTATCCTCCTGCTACCGAGGTGGGCTGTGATATTGTTGCTGCTGCTCCCGGCGCCGCTGCGGAAGATGATGGTTCGTGGGGGGCCGTCGCGATCTGCACCCTTGGGTTTTCCCATTGTGACAGGCCCGTAAACCGGTTATAGAAGTACCACGACTGCCTCGTGGCGTCCCACATGGCATCCCAGCCGTCATCTTCTGGAGGTGGTGCCTCGTTCGGCAGGGGAGGCGCACCCCTGTCACCTGCACCTCTGCTATGCTTCTCGTGTGTGGAACTGTGTCCTGGGGGTGGCTCGTCTGGTAATGGAGGTGCGTCGCCGTGTCCTGCCCCCGAGTGTGATGCTCGCGGTGGTGTGTCGGGCGAATTGCTTCTGCCGTAGTTTCTGCCGTAGCCTCTGCCGTAGCTTCTGTCTCCGGGGCTATCGTCTTCGCTGGCCTCTCCTTCTTCTGAATGCTCACCAGACTGGGGCGCCGCTGCCACGGGCGGCGCCTCGTCCTTGGCGGTGGCCGATTCGCTGTCCGAAGGCATTGGATGCGGAAACTTGGTGTCAGGCCTTGTAGGTGGCAGGTTATGGGGATCGGTATCTGGCTATTGGTGGCTGCTGGCTGATGTTAGTTTTCTTATCAGGACCAGCCTGGGTATTGACATGCATCATTGGGTATGGCAGCTTGGATTGTTGTGGGCGAGGAGAAAAGTTGACAACGTCGGAGGCCGAGGCTGCGGATTTGAAATAGTCCAGGTACCAAAAGACGGCAGGGCTGCAGGCTCACAGTATGGGTTGCGGGAGCACGGCCCCTTGGCAATGACTCGGCCCAATCAAACCAAGGCGTTGTGGGGAAAGTGTCGGGGGGGATAGGTCCCGCCCTGTCAACGTTGTCGGTGAGCTTGGAGTTCATTAACATCGGGCTAGGATCGGCTGTCAGGTCAATTGCGCTGCCTGGGTATGATATTTGCCCAGTCATCAGGTTCAACTGCAGGGCCCCAGAAACTTTCGACGATGAAAAGGCTCTTGTCTGTTGGAAAGTAACCAATGTTAGAGGGCTAGCGTGCATCTTCTCCTGTTGTAAGCGATCTCTTCCATTCCATTCAAAACAAGCTTATTTGCAAGAGATTTTTCCTGGTAATACTTGAACCTTAAATTGCTTTCAAATGAATTATTGGTTCAAGTTCTATAGAATTTGATTTATTCTTGCTTCTACATATACTTAATCCTAAACTATTGACCTCGAGGATATAGTTCTATTTGAAGCATGGGCAGAATGGTACATCAAATGGATTCTAATTTTGCAGTTCTAAGGTTCTCAATGACAGCATGCCAATAAGGGTAATATTACAGACCGGCTTGGGCCATGGTGAGTCCTTGTAGGCTTTGGTAACACTTCAATAGATATTTGTATGGGATATGTCTTAGGGTTGGATTTAACAGGCTGGATTGCTGAGCCATTTTCTCTCCGTCTGAATCTTTCACATCGCTCTGTACTCTTTGGTGATTCTGCAGGTTAATGCCTATTGAAGTGAAATGCACAACGCATTCAAGTGATTGTTGTCTCTGAGCAGTTCAGGCAATGCACTTCATGGACACTTGAGTGAAGAGCTATGGTTGCAGTGTTGGATTTGGATCAGATGGTGGGGTATGATATCAATACTATTGCACTGTAAGTTGTAATGAGCTCTGTGTGTTACTATATAGACTATATACTATAACACCCCATGCTCATTTGCAATGTTCTTGTGAATTGGAAAACAGAAAAACGAAGTCTGGTCCACATATTATAACACGAAGACACACACTCTCTCTTTCAATATGTATACCAGGTACGTAGTCTGACAGGCACAGCCTGACTGATCATCGATCAGTACATCTGAAGCACTCAATTAACAAGGAAGAATTTGCCTGGATTATATCATCTAGCAAATTGTTTGAGATGTCAGCCTGCTCATTTGGAACGCAAAAAATGCTTCTGTCACAGTGCTTTGGAGTGCGGTGCCGGAAGCCTTTGGGCAGGGACTGTTGGCGGCCAGGCTGTTGTCGTGCATAATCTCAAGTATCATCATATCTAGTTGGCCACACCAGCAACCTTGTGAAACGGAATATGGGTTCCAGCTAAGGATAAAGTTTAGGACTAAACACATTCAAACTGCACGGAAAGCAGGTCATTCTCCTGAGGCATGTGTAGGATAGATAGATCTAGGAAGGCCGAGGGAACCAACTGTAGGAGAAAATATCCAGGCATCTACTCGGTAATGCTACCTGCTGTTATCTTGTAGTAGGCCAGGCCATATCGTGTATTGTATGGCCACCGTTCTCACAAACAGAAGAATTTAGTGCCGAAGACAGTATTATGTACAGGAGAGTGTACTATCAGTTACCACCTGAATGGTTGAAATGGAGTCGAGGCTGCCAGGGGTTTAATTGGTAGCAGGGATCCGCACCTTAACTGTCTCCATGCAGTTCGTCCAGAGGTTTGGCACCCCCCAATTATGAGGTCACACTGCTGTGGCCAGCCCATTCTCGGACAGCCGTCGGGGCCAGCCAGAGCCAAGCAGCAAGGGTGACGTTCGTTCGTTCGCTCGTATCGCACCATCCACCACGGCAAGCAGCCATCACCGTGGGTAGTGCTTGGGGCTTGGGAAGTCTGTCCATCTCTTCACTTCTTGTTCTCGCCAGCCTGCCAGCTAGCAACGACGACACTTTGCCCTCCCCTCCGCTATTCTGCTATCAAGTGCCACCCGCCTCTGCCCGGACTCACTTCCTGCCCAAGGAACGGGGGAAGAAGGTAAGCCCAGCCTGCTAGACGTCGACGCCGACCGGGCCCGCCCCATCTGTGTCCGCGCCTGACACCTTGGGGTGCCTGAATGCCTGCCTGTCTCTGTCTGCTCCTCTGGGTTCCTGGCGATCTGGTCTCCGCCCACTTTGAACGATCTATTCTGTGACCTCAGCGAGTAGACACGAGCATCTGCTCGTGCACCAAAACCCCATACGACTTACAACGGCTCTTGACGCACCGCGGCACTGCATAGACGAGCCCGCCACCGGAAGCCATGGGTCTGAGGTACAATACTTATCTCAACGGCAACAAGATCTACGGCTGTCAAAGCTGCAAGGCCCATCTTGCCGATCACGATGACATCCTCAGCCGGGTAAGTCTACTGCAGCGAGGAGGGATCGAGTTCATAGCCGAGGTCCACCTGGAACACAGGAACAGACCTGCTGACTGGCCCTGCCTCCCCTGACCAGAACTTCCGCGGCCAGCACGGTAAGGCCTACCTATTCAACAACGTCGTCAATGTCGACAGCTCCGAACCCAACGAGCGCAACATGACCACGGGCCGACACGTCGTGCGGGACATCAACTGCCGCGGCTGCAACACCTGCGTCGGCTGGAAGTACGACAAGGCTTACGAGTCCAGCGAGAAGTACAAGGAGGGCAAGTTCATCCTCGAGGCGGAGCTGCTGTGCATCGTCAGCTAGGTGCCCGAGGAGCCCGTCGAGCAGGACAAGGTGCAGTCTGCCGAGGAGGATAGCATGCGGCCTGTCGTCGGGCATGGCGAAGACCCCGTCATTCGCAGGCGCATAGAGTGGAATGATTTCTTCAGATTATTCCAAGGGATAGTTTCGGGGACGAGAGATCGGCGTGGCTTGCCGTAGCCGGCGGGGGCCTTGTTTGTCCATTTGCATAGATTGGGGGTTCTGGCGTTCTCAGGACGGATTGGGCAACCAGGCATCAGGATGGTCAGGACGGCGAAGAGACTTGGTTGGGATCAGAGCAATGGTATCATTTTCTTGTCCATCTGGCTTTCCTTTCTATTCACCGTAGACGCGAGACTATCGGCCACATGGCTTCGCCTGAATAGTCCAAAGCAACAATCATCATCATCATCAACCACACCACTCGCCTGCCGCATTGTGCTGCACTTTTTGCTCATGCTGGACCTAATGTCGTTAGTCCTTGCCTGAACAGCCGGCAGTTTGTAACTGTTTTTCAATTTCGCAAGCTTCCAACGAGCGATGGAACCTTTACATGACTGCAAATTCAGTTCCTGGTTCTCAGCTGACCGATCTTCGCTCGTCATGGGGCGAGTCAGCCGTCTGCCGTCTACTGTGTAATGAGTGCAGGCCAGGATGACACGAGGACGCCCTAGGGTCGTTTTCCCAAAGGGGGGTGGGTATTTACTGTAGGCACTCGCCTGCCGCCCGCAGTTCTTATCAGAACGGCCGTTCCATCCTGGCTACCTTCCCGTTCAAGGCGGGACTTACACCGTCCAGCCACCCAGCAGCCTTTGTCACAATGAACGGGCTGTACCGTCGACTTTGCTAGATTTGTTCATGAATACACATTGGATTTCTGTTCTTTTTCTTAAGTCGGGATCTTCCAAAAGGGCTATCTTGTATCAGGCGTGCTGCTGCCAATTCCCCCAGCTGCCGGGGTTTCAGCCATATCTCGCTTGAGCCCGATAAGGAACGGCCGCGAAACGTCACAGGACCACTCTCGGAGAACCACCTCGGCCGACGACGTTAATGCTCCTACAACGTACAACAATCACAGCTCACGTATCCCATTCTCTCACAGCACGCCGCAACTCATTCTAGCGGCGCAGACCCAAGGCGACCGATCCAAAATGGCCTCCAAGGCCGTGATTCCCTTCCTCGTGGGGATGATGTTGCTCACCGGAGTGTGCAACACCCTCCTCACCAAGTATCAGGTGCGCACCACTTCATCTCCAAAATAGGAGAAATGTCTGCGGCGCCGTCACACAGATGCACGGCTGGGAGTCTAGAGAGCTAACCATAGACTATGGCACAACAGGACAATCAATGCGTCCGGAACTGCGATGACCCCGACCCCAAGAACCGCGCCCACTTCGAGCAGCCCGTCATACAGACGGCCCAGATGTTCGTCGGCGAGATGGGCTGCTGGCTCGTCGTGGGGCTCATGGCACTCTGGAGGCGCTACGTCTCCAAGGACGCAGGATACGAGGCCGTCCACACCTCCGAGGCAGACGCCGACGCCGACGCCGCGAGCATCCGCTCCACCGAACCCCTGAACCCCACCGCCGCCGCTGACAACAACAATGCCAACCGTTCCTCCTCGAGGGGCAAGCCCGTGCCCAGCGACGCCGCGCTCAGCGGCTTCCGCGTGCTGCTGCTCTCGCTCCCGGCCATCTGCGACATCCTGGGCACGACGCTCATGAACGCCGGCCTGCTCCTGGTGGCCGCCTCCATCTACCAAATGACGCGGGGCGCGCTCGTGCTCTTCGTCGGGCTGTTCAGCGTCCTCTTCCTCAAGCGGCGGCTGCACCTATTCCAGTGGGTCTCTCTGGTCGGCGTGGTGACGGGCGTGGCGGTCGTGGGTCTCGCGGGCGCCATCTGGCCCGACCAGCAGAAGAAGAAGCTGCCCGGCGGCGACGACGGCGCGCACGCCAACGAGGTCGGCGCCGACGCGCTCCTCGCCATCGTCGGCGTGCTCATGATCGCCGGCGCGCAGATCTTCACCGCCACCCAGTTCGTCCTCGAGGAGTACCTGCTCGAGCGGTCCACCATCGACCCCATCCGCGTCGTCGGCTGGGAGGGCATCTTTGGCTTCTCCGTCACCCTGCTGGGAATGATCGTGCTGCACTTTGCCATCGGCCGCACCGAGTCGGGCAAGTACGGGCCCTTTGATATGGTCGAGGGCTGGAGGCAGTGGACCCAGAACCCACAGGTCTTGCTATCGAGCTTCCTGATCATGATCAGCATTGGGTAAGCAGATTCTTTCTGAGTCAAAACAAGAATGAACGAAAATGACGCATGCTAACAAAGTGACCCAAAATAGCGGCTTCAACTTCTTCGGCCTCTCAGTCACGAGGACAGTCAGCGCCACCTCCCGTTCCACCATTGACACCTGCAGGACCCTGTTCATCTGGGTCGTCTCGCTCGGTCTAGGCTGGGAGACGTTCAAGTGGCTACAAGTCGCTGGTTTTGCCCTCCTCGTCTACTTCACCTTCCTGTTCAACGGCATCGTCCAGCCCCCCTTTGAGTTCCTGCGGCCCAAGGAAGAGGTCGAGCAGTTGCTGCCCGAGGACCCTGTGGAACATATCTAAATAGATCGGAACTCCGGGTTAGAAACAAGGGGTTATAAGAGTGAGAAGAGAGGTGGGAATGTCGAGATGCAGATGGACTTCATACTTCTTACAGGGTTACAGATTGCATAAGGCGGCTGGCGTTATGGGCATCTGAGTGGAGAACAGGCATCATGGGATCGCGGCGTTTTTGTGAGTCAACTCTACAGTAAATGATACAAGAGAAATACATGTGTAAATGTCTCATGCCCCCATGCAAACTCATTGGGAATATGGCCTGGGGCCATATTTAAAGGAGGCTACCGTGATCCACATGTACTATGCAGTGGTTCGCATTGGTCAGTATCTACTACTTTGATCTTACGCTTACACCCATATCAGGGACACAGTGCTAGGACCTGCACTACCAATATGTAAATTCACTGGACGGCCAGGGTGCCATCGCACGATATTCGAGGAAGATGATACATGCAGCATATTTCATGTGCGTTCTTAGGTTGGGCAACAGCCATAGTATGTACTCTCGAAGGGCCATTACAAAAATCGTATACAACTCTGGTCGCGTAGCCTCAATGCTTTTCGCTCGTTACCATCTCCGTGGAATAATAACGCCCCTGTCCCTCATGTATTGTATGCAGCAAAACCATAGAACCAAGCCGTCGCCTCCTCTTCAAGTAGCCGCCTCTTCAAACAGCCGCCTTCTCCTCGGCAGCGCTATTCTTGCTCTTCTTGCTCCTTTTACTCTGCTTCTTGAGAGGCTTGTCCTTGATGTTGTTGTAGTGCGTAATTCCGAGCTCCTGGTCCCGCTCCAGCCTGGCCATGTCGCGGTCCGTGAGGGGCACGCCCTCGATGCTCTTGACCTTCTTGCCCTCGATGAAAATGACGATCCCGCCCACGGCGGCGACGATGCAGCCCAGCGCGACGAAGAGGCCAGTAGTCCAGCTGGGGCGGTCGAACCTGTTCATGCCCCACATAATGCCCGACAGCACGCACTGGAACAGCGTGTTCCACACCATCATCCAGACCATAAAGTCCATCTTCCACACCTTGGTGGCGGGGGCCCGAACGCCCGTCAGCGGCGCCTCGGGGATCTTACTCATCGGGACGGGGACAAGGCTCTCCTGCACGACTCCCGCGCGGACCTGCTCCTCCACGTTGGCCGGGCCGACATCAATGGGCAGGGCCTCGGTGCCGGGCATGCGGAACCAGTCACGGTGGATACCAGCCAGGCGGCGCAGGCCCTCCGGCTTGTGCTGCAGGCGGTACTTCATGAGGTAGTAGAGGTCCCGAAACCGCCAGGGCGCCAGACCGAATCCCGTCAAGCTGAATAGGGCGGTGAGGACCTGCGAGTCATACTCAACCCACTTGCGACGGGGCGAGTTGATGGCGTTGCAGTCGGGATAGCACATGGCGGGCGCCGCGTTGCAGAGCAACAGGAACAGCATGCCGCCCCAGGCGACCACGTTCAGGCCGTACAGCACGACGAAGAACCCCATGGGAGTGACCGAATAGCGCAGGAAGGCCATGATGCCGTGCTTGAAAGCCTCACGTTTTGGGTACGAGGGCGGGAAGTGGTAGCCATTGTCATAGGGCTCGGTCAGCGCCGCCGGCTTGACATCACCCTCTTGGGGTTCCTGTTCGCTGCTCCTTGCGGCGATCGTGGTCTCCTCGTTTGAGGTAGCTGTCGAGGGGTCCTTCTCGACCGGATGTGATGTGACTGCCGGTGCGCCTCGTGCTGCTACTGCTGCTTTATTGTCTTGGTGGTGTCCTGCGGCTGTGTTGAATTCGGCGCTCTCACGAGGAGCCGGGTCGATGGACTGATCAGACATGGTGGTACGCCGCCGCGGGAGGGACTGGGCGCTGTTGGTGTAACTGTATCTCCTGGGGGATTCTGCGCCGGCGAAGGCTGATGAGGCGAACTCGCTGCTCGCGGCCATGAAGCCGACGGGCGGGTTAGACTCGTCGAAGTCTTTTGACAGGCTGCGGACCTTGTAGGATATCCTTGAGGCAACGGACGGACGCCTGGGACGTTCACTGTCCGTTGGACGTGGAGACACAGGTCCTGCAGTGGTGGCAGCGGCCTGGTTTGGCCCATCGGATTCGGCCATGAGGTTGACCGTAGCCGTGGCCGGTTCCCAATTCAGAATGGTGTTGGTATTCTAGAAGGGCATGTGCATAGAAGTTGGGTAGGTTGTGTATTGATAGCAATCTGACCGATTGAGAGCGAGAGTAAGAGGGTGAGCAGGATAAACTGGTGTGCAGTAAATGTTGTGACTGCAAAGTGTATGCAGTCTGTCAGTCTGTCAGTCTGTTGAGCAGATGGAGATGAAAAGACGAGGACCTAGGTTTCGGGTCTTGTAATGATGAGGAAGGAAAAACAGAAGATGTCGAACAGGAATAATTGGTGCAAGCAAGAACGGACAAGATTTGGGCGCAGGGGGGAAGCGGGAGGGTGACGGGCGTGGCGGAACAGGGCAGGGGCGGGTCAGTCCCTTCCAGCTACACCGCACCGTAGCAACCCTAATTAATGCCTTGGCTTGGAGGAGGCAGAGCTATGGGCGGCCACTCACAAGCGGCCCAGTGCCCAGAGGCCGCGTCCCACAGGCATGACAAGCGTCATTGAGCATTGGCAGTACCGCGGAGCATTGGCTTGTGTTCTGTAACAAGTCGGCAGCACGACTGCACGGCTAAGATTTACCCGTCGCAGGTGATGTCATGTCATCCGCATATGTGATTGTGGTGAACTGTATGTAGATTGAATTGTATGTGAGCTCGGCAGATGACCCTGGCTTACAGGCATAGCGATCGTCAAATTGTTTCAGGGACCTCTGTACATTTGACAGCGTGGTCTAGATCTCATGCGGGTCTGAAAAAGTGGCTCTTTCGCTTTGGTGGGGCTGGCGCCAGCGAGTATGAGCCCTGCCGCTATGATAGTTGATAGTCGTACTCGCTCTCTCTTGTTGCATGGAGAATTTCGTAAGTCGCTAACGTATTCTGCAGCCTGCGAATGGTCGTTCCAATGCAAAGCTACATTCTGCCTCGACAGTACCTGCAGAATAAATGTTGGGTATAGGCCATCGTCACACAGGCCACGAGCGAACTCAAGGCTCCTATAAGCTGTTTGCAGCATCAGGTTTAGATTCAGTGCTGTGCAGACTCGACAGGTGGAAATGCAGACATGTAAGTACGGATTAGATACCTACTTAGTAGGTACCTAAGTACCCAGTTACCCTTTACTCGGGTCGCTCTAAGGGTTAGGCCCTCGCACTGGACCCTTAAACAAATGACAGGGGACTTGTGTGCTACCTAGGTACTGTGGTAGTCGAATATTTCACTAAATTCCACCAGCAATTAACTTATCAGACCTGAGACTCAACACCGTGCGTGCCCTTTTAAAAAGTAATCCATCTTGCAGATACCTTTCATCTTCAAAGTCCAAATACACACATACACCACTTACTCAAAACACAACATATAGTCACCAAGAAAAAGAGTCGTCCTGCCAGCATGCAGTTCCCCTCCCACCTGGAAGGCCTGGCAAAGGTCGTTCGCAACAACCTTGAAAACTCACAGGACTGGAAGCATGTCACATCGCACTCGGAGCCCTCGCAGCCCCGACCCGTCCTCTCCGGCCTGCCCCCTCGTCGCATGTACGTCCACCCGGACGAGCAGATCGACATCATCAAGGCCGAGAAGGTCCTGGGCGCCACCGTCCCGCACCAGGAGCCTGACTACGAGTGGGTCCTGCCCATCCACATTTCAGAGAAGCCCACCATCCGCGCCTTCGCCGCCGTCTTTGACGCCCTTGACGCCCTGCCGCCTGCCACCAGGCTCGCAGAGGCTGAGGCTGGCGGGGATGCCGTGCCTGACTGGAGGAAGTGGAGGGGTGTCTGGCGCGGGAAGAGGTTGCTTCTTGCTACGGTTCACAATGACTCTACTGTGGTCTACTACATGATGCACGACGGCATTGTAAAGCCGAGACAGAATTAAGGGCCAAATGATTATACTCATTGGGGCTCGACTTGTTTCATCGCGTCAGCGGCAACCCTGAAGGACTTAAGACCTTGAGACTTGGTGAATGAATGAGCACCTCGCGGCGTCATGAGGTATCTCGCCCAGGTTTCTTTCGGGCTCAAGGCTTGAAAACGACCTTCTGCACCTTCATCTTGTCGAAGATGTCATATCCTTCTACCGCCTCCGTCAGGGGCATGATCTTGTCGAACATGAAGCTGTGGTGACCGTCAGAAAATGGGATCCAAAAAGAAAGCGCGGGCGACGGCAAGTGCAAGATGGGATGAACTCACCTCAGCTTGTCCTGTTTCTTTGCGAGCAAGGCCAGGGCTCCGGGGAACAAGGACCTCACTGGGCAACGGCCCATCTGAAGCCTGACGTTTTTGCTATTTGGGGGTCAGCACGGAGACGAGACAAGAAGACTACGCCCAAGGGCCGACTCACTCATAGGCCTCGGTACCACTCCAGGGGATCTGTCAAGTCATCAGCAAATCAGCTACCGGGAAACCATCCAAAGTCGAACTGTCCGAGTACCTACCTCGGCATTATGCACACCAATACTCGAGATGACGCCCCAGGGCCTCAACAGGTCAAAGGCTGTCCTCAGCGCCGGGGGCAGCCCAACAACCTCAATCACGGCATCCGCGCCCCTCCCATCGGTGACGCTCTTTACCTTCTCAAACATGCCCTCCTTGTCCTTGACAAAGTTCAAGGGTTCCGCGCCTAGCTTCCTGGCCTGCTCCAGGCGGCTATCCACGCTGTCCACGGCGAAGAGATGTTTCGGCTTGTACTCGAGTGCGGCAATGATGGCGCACAGCCCAACAGGCCCGCACCCGACGACCACCACGGTCCCGTTGGCGATCTCGCCGGCCGACAGCCGCGTAAAGGCGTTCTTGGCGCCGAAGTAGCCCGTCGGGAAGATGTCCGCCATTAGCACGAGGGACTGGTCGTCGATCTCCGGGGGTGCCTTCACCACGGTGCCGTCAGCATTCGGCACCCGGACGTACTCGGCCTGGCCTCCGTCTCTGGTTCACTTTGTCAGTCGGGAGCACATCTTCGTGTCGGACCTCAAACATTTGGCGATGGTGTTTCTCCAGGCTTACAATTTTGGGCAACCGAAAAGAAGGCTTTCGACGCAGCGAGAGGAGTAGCCATTCTCACAATAGAAACATTTACCGCTGTGTTATCGCGTGGAGGGTCAGCCTGCGTTTTCATATCACGTTGCGGTCTTGCTTAGGTTAACGTATCGGTCGCATGGACGAAGGTGGAGCGCACCAGGTAGTTGTGAAGGGAGAGACGATCTTGTCCCCTGTCTTGACCGTCCTCACGTCCGAGCCAGCCTCGACCACGACCCCGGTAAACTCGTGGCCCATGATGAAGCCCGTCTCGGACTTGGCGTGTCCGCGGAAGGTATGCAGCTCACTTGATGAAAGTCAGCATTTTCCGTGTTTGGAGTCAGCCCCAGGCATGTTCGGTTGTAAGTGGTAACGTACGAGCCACACAGGGCCGCCGCTTGGACCTTGACGATGATGTCCCCTCCATGTTGCACTGAGCAAGTCTTAGGATTAGCACAAGCAGATAACAAATCACAAGCAAATTGCCCAATGCCTGCCTCCATACACAGTAGCATGCAGTCTGACTGGAGTAAGCTTCCACGGCCGCCCGGGTTCGGACTCACGCTTAGGGACCGGCCGGTCCTGGATGGAGACCTTGTGCGGCCCGTCGAAGACGACGGCCTTCATAGTTTGCTGGGCCATTTCCGTACAGGCTACGCTTTTCCTATCGGGGAGATAATCGGTGGGATCGGTGGTCGCTGTACTCCGTAGCAAGTCGTCAATTGAGAACCTTTATGAGAGGTGTGAACTCTACCAGACTCGCCTTCTACGAGAGGGCATTTGTTCGATTTCTGCGGGGAAAAGTCGGCAGCGGGTCCCCGGTAGAAGTAGCGTCACGTAAGGCCGGTTTTCGGCGCCGGGTCTACAGGTGGGGTTCGAGGGACTGTATTCGAGCGCAAAGTTGGTGTTGTCACCTCGCCCATAGGCCGAGTTTGCCTCGTGGTTTTCTCAGCATGTTATTAATTGGCTGATTCCTCGCTCGGGTCAGGAAGTAGTTACGTAGATCCCATCCCGTATGGGAAAGCTCTGTTGTTGATACATCTACGCCCGCTGGAGCAACTTAGAAGACCGCTGGACTGGCCAATGGTATAACACGGATTGTGCGCAGCAACCTTGGAGTATTCCAAGTGATTTCTTTTCGAAGTCTTTTTTGCTGAGTAATTCATTTATGTCTAATGTTACAACCAATTTGACGGGGATGATGGAAATGAAACAACTCACAGTTAGTAGGATCCGACAAATCCGGAACATGAGTTTGGCTTGATGATCGTGCAATAAATTCTGATAATCTACTGACATTGAAAACTTGATACGACTGTTTAGATGGTTTCTTTAAGCATCTGAGAATTGCCGTACCTACCTAGGTACCTAGGTAGTTAAGGCAGGGAGGAGGCTCGTGCTAGTTTCTAAAGTGTTGAAAACTTAGCTTGTGAGTAAATGTACCACGACCTTGGAATGTCAACTCGAGCAGTTTAGCTTACTGATATTATTTAATACTACAGTGGCGACAGTATATAAGTGGCTTACACAACTACAGTAGGTTTAGTAGCAGTATGTAGCTCATAGCTAAGTAGATTATTCTTGTTTTCTCTCCAGGTACAGTGTAGTGTCACTTTCCCTCTAATAGACTGACTCTAGATGTCTGTATAGAAACTGCTTTCTATTAAACGCGAAAAACCATGGTGCTTATAGCACTGGGCGTGCATAAAAATTGTACGGAATTTGCAAGGGGGTAACTCCATTCCATCAAGAGAATATAAATTCTAGTTTGGCCCAATACTAGGAGCTGGGGAATATCAACCCATCTCTAGAGCTGAACTATCCGGTATCCAATCTACAGTAAAAGTGGCAGGAGCACGGCTCCAGGGAACCACAGCCACTCTTTCTTAAGATGTGTATGATTATTTTGTCTGTGGCTAAGGCTCCACGCCGCCTGTGTTACAAAGAATGAGGAACTGATGGGTGCACACATGTGCACGTATGTGGCTTATGAGCAGGATTATGTTTATGCGGAGGAAAAGCCAAGGAGCGTAATTGTAGGCATCGCATAATAGTATCGGAGAAACAAATCAGGCCGAGCCTCCGCGTAATCAGCTTCAAACCAGTCTGCTGCAGCATCAAAGCCTATGTGACAGCTGCAAATTTTCCCTGCCTGACTGACGAGAACTCGGAAATTCTTAAGTTGTGTCTTCGGAACAATTCGTGCCACGTGATGAGACTGTAGTGTAAAGAACCATCATCAACGGCCGTAAAGACATTGTGAGTTCATAGACAGTGAACTACCTAGTCTCTAATCGGATTGATTGCCTTCGGTCAACCCTTGGGAAAGTTAAGGTTCCGGGTTGAAACAAAACTCCCTTGTTTATTCGGTGTGTTACAACAAGTTAATTATACCGTGGAGTTAGTTCGTCTTAAAAAGCTTTAGGCCTAAAATAAGCTTCCGTTTCAAAACATACGCCCCTGACCAGTCTGGACTGGGCAGGATCCTTGTGTCGATTAAATCATGTACGTGCCAGGTGCTCATGTGGTTCAAGTCTAAATAAATGATACCTGTAGACGACTGCTCACTGTGCAGCTCACGAGCAGCTGCAAGTGTGGAGAAGATGATAACACGACTTATACATCAATCTCAAAAACCACAACAGCATATCTGGATCAATCATGCTCATAATTCACAAGTTGAAGCTTCCTTATTTCAATGTTGGCAATGCTAATGACGTTTTATCCGGAGGATACATGACTCTCCGCCACCGTACGGCTGAAAGTAGTTCTTAGCCCATGCTCATTTCAGGGCGCTTGGCAAGGAGGCTCACGGTCCGGATAACCCCGTGAGAGGCGGAGGTATGCATGCGGCGACTGAGTCTATTCCTGGAGAGAAAGTGTATATTAACTGCATGATCAACTCTCCTCGCAGCCAAAGGTCCTTGGGATTGCAATTCTTGTAGATTTCATCATTGAACGGCACACATTCTTTCACTCCACAGACTTGTCTGTTTCCACTCTTTCCACATAGTGACAACTGTGTTGTCTTTCATTCTTTACACCTTCTATCGTACATATATCACCCCATTTCCTTAGGGTAGCTATGCGGTCGCTCCTTGCCTTGTCCGCTCTGCTGGCGGTGGCCCAGGCCCAGACCGCAACCGACCCCCTAACCGTCGACGTTGGATATGGCAAGTACCGGGGCTTCGAAGACGGCGGCGCCCGTAAGTGGTACGGCGTCCGATTCGCCGCCCCCCCCACGGGCAACAACCGCTTCCGGGACCCGCAGGACCCCGAGCCGTTCGAGGGCGTGCAGGACGCCACCGAGTTCGGGGCCATCTGCCCTCCCCAACAAGCAAGTGACTACACCCTGAGCGGGCAGTCGGACCGATTCCACGTCGACGAGGACTGTCTGTTCCTCAGCATCACGGCCCCGACGAGCACCACGGACCCCAAGCCTGTGCATGTGTTCATCCAGGGCGGTGGCTTCACCTCAAACTCCAATGCCAACTACAATGCCAGCGAGGTGGTGGCCGACGCTGAGATCGTCTCTGTGCAGTTCGTAAGTCACACGGCAAACCAGCCGAACTAGGTGGTCCACCCCTCGAAGTACTCATACATTGTGCTGACTTGGACCATAGAATTATCGTGTTGGTATGACCGGATTCCTCTTCAGCGAGGAGGTTGCCGCAGATGGCAGCCCCAATGCCGGAATCAAGGACATGATCAAAGTCCTCGAATGGATCCAGGAGCACATCTCCAAGTGTAAGCATGATTCTCTCCCGCTTTTGTGCTTTGAGAAGGCATCACTCCAAGCTTTCTCAGCAGGTGACTAACACATCCCAGTCGGCGGTGACCCAACCCGGGTAACAATCGACGGCGTCAGCGCCGGAGGAAGCTCCGTAGCCCTCCTCCTGGCCGCCAACAAGGGCGCCCTCGGAGGCACCCTGTTCCACGGCGGGATCGTCGAGTCGGGCGGGTGGGTGACGATGCGCAAAGTCGACCAGGCGCAGAGCCAATACGACTGCCTGGCAGCCCAGACAAGCTGCAACGGCACCGACGTCAACAGCCTGCAGTGCATGCGCGAGGTGGCGCTCGAGGACCTGTACAGTAGCGCCTGCTGGTTCGGCCCCAACGTCGACGGCGAGCTGTTCGGGGACCGCCTGGTCGAGATGTACGAGGCCGGCGACGTCGCCGACGTGCCCAGCATCATGGGCGCCTGCGCCAATGAGGGCACTCTCTACAGCTTCGACAGCTCGGCCAATACGACCTTGGCCTTCGACAAGTACATGACCGGCCAGGTGCCCACGCTGAGCAACTCGTCGCTCGCGATTATCAAAGACCTCTATGCCAACCAGCCGGCTCCTCATTTCCCCAACATGGGCAACCTGTACCGCCAGGGAGCTAACGCTATTGCTGACCTGGGAACTCACTGCCCGTAAGTACATAATTCTTTTGAGGCATCCGAAACATTTGAACTTTACCTTTTCTGTTGAAGAGATCTTGAAGCAATCCATTCTAACACCTGATCAACACACCCCAGAATCAAATTCCTCCAAAACGCCCTAGCAGCAAAAGGGACGCCCACCTACACCTACAAATACGCCATCCGCGACGCCGAGGACGAGGCCGAAGGGCTGGGCGCCTGGCACGTGGTGAACAACTACGCCTTCTACGGCGTCAACAGCACCGA
The DNA here is from genome assembly GCA_001702395.2 of Diaporthe helianthi. Classification (NCBI taxonomy): domain Eukaryota; kingdom Fungi; phylum Ascomycota; class Sordariomycetes; order Diaporthales; family Diaporthaceae; genus Diaporthe; species Diaporthe helianthi. Next base: position 14,841 of record MAVT02000214.1, on the reverse strand, counting down.
CATGAATGCCCCCACGAGCTACAAGGCGGGTAGCCACACGGCCGCCCTCAAGGTCGCCCGCGACTACTGGACCAGCTTCGTGCGCAACCTGGACCCCAACACCGACAGGGCAGGTGGTGCGCCCGAATGGATGGCGTGGTCCGGCCCGGGAGCTGACGCAAGAGAGAGGCTCATCATCGGCACGCAGGCCAGTGCCACCCGCATGGAGCACATGACGGACGCGCAGAGCCTGCGGTGCGACGCTGGGCGGAACTTCACCCTGGGTCTCGGGGCTGGGTGGCCCGATGACCTCACGGACCCTGCCAACGTGGTCAATCTGGATGCCGCGCTCGCGAGGCAGGCGCTCGAGGCTAAGGACTGCGGCTTTGACGAGGGCTGCCGCGCGCCGGACTGCTCCGTCATCCCGCCCACGAGCGGGAGCTTCCCCGAGCAGGTCGCCAATGCTCAGCTTGTCTGCCCGGCGACGTCGGGCCTTGCGGTGGCTAGGTCTAGGCTGTTCAAGCGTGCATTTATGTCGTAGGATGTCTGAGGAAGACTGGCACGTTAGCTTGCATTACACTTTTGATTCTCGAATGCAGACTCCCACTATTAACACTTGTTGTTTGAACATTAACAATACCTGCTTGTGTAATTAGAGCGCGTCGCCATTGCGGACGCGTACACCTGAAACACTTGAGGAACATCTCGAACGACAAATACCTAAGTACTGATGATCCCGACCCTCCCACGCCGTGATCGAGCACAAAAGGGTGTTTCGTGGAGAGAGCCGTGTAGACTTCCGAGATGACAACTTTTTTCTTCTTGAAACCACTGAGAACTGGGTCCAGAGCTAGACAGCATCTTGCTTCTCTTCGCCTCGTGGCTCTATCCATGGGTAGAGCATCACCCCTCATGATTCACACGCGAGTATCTCTACAGCACTGTGACCTCCCTACTAGCACCCACGAATCAACCCACGGTGAATTCCAGTAGCATATTAGATTATGCTGGAGCTGATAACAGATGCGTTTCCCAGAAGTGGTATGCTTAGTGCAGGGGACGGGACGGTCAGTGCCTTCTCAGAAGATTTAAGTCATTTCGACTCAATAACCCGACTATGGGAATTAGTGTCTTGTCAATTCTGCGGCATTATGGCCAGTCATTGCGAGAGGTCCGCTTCAAGCCGCAAACTTGAGGAATGTACCTGTGTGTTATGAAATCATAGTCGCTAGCTTCTGCACAGTAATTTTTGTGCCGCCGCCACGGCCTCTCGAGGAGACCCCCACGCCCTGGGTGGCTGCCCCCGCGGGCAGACCAACGATTGCTGGGCACCGGGTTTAAGAAGTCCAGGATAGCAGTTTATACGCTTGTATGTCTGCGTAGTAGTGGTGTGGAAGCATGGCCTGCTTATGGGTGTCTGATAAAGGGCATCTCAGATATGGTTTTGCTGACTTCGCCGGCTTGGCCGGCGGACTCGGTCATCCTATAGCTTCAGCAGTGACTTACAGCCAAAGACTCCTCGACGGAAATGACACTCCGGGTAGGACAACCATTCGCATGGCTCATGGGGTGTACTCAAATTCCCACTGTATAGCTTGACAGCCCAACCGCTAGAGTAGCTTCACTTGAAAAGCTCGAAGGTTACCGACCCATGCGGGGTGGGTAGGAGGGGGGGGGGCGAAACCGAGTATCACAACCACCTTTCAATTCCTTATCAAGACTTCCTCATTATGTATCTGACCACACATGCGATTTTGTTGACGTACACATCGTCCAGGCCACACCTCGCTTGAGGCCGGACATGCTGGCGCCTGTGTGACGAGTCACTTGAAAGCTGGGATAAATAGCAGCTCGCCGAGCTAAGCCCGGGTGCGACATGGGTGCGAGGATGACCATCTTTTTCGGTGAAGAAGCCTTCCTGAAGTCGCATGGGATTCTAAGCGGCCAGGCGGCACAGCACTCGACCGAAACATTTCCGGAGATGCTCGCCGTGGCCGGTGCTGCTAGGCCATCGCCGCCACTGAGCAGCTGAAGGCGGCCATTGTCTGGTATTGCATGCTTGACAGCGGATGACAAGGCCAGCCTAGGTCTGTTTCTCCTCAAACTCTAGCCACATTCGGCGGATAGGATCCAGTGCAGCGGCAATGGGCATCTAGGCTCGTTCTGGTGCCGTAATAGCTGCGTTGCACACCGCTGTGTTCCCACGCGGAGCTAGGTGGGCATTCTCAGCTTCTTGCATTGGCGACGGATGCAAGTCAGATGTTCACGTGGTGCAGGTCTTGTCCATCCCACGGGCGACAAACTGGTGGTAAGAGGTGCACCGGGCGAATGGCAAGCAACTGAGGGCGACGATCTGTCGAGGCACAGAACACCCCCCTCCGCTCCTTTCCCGTAGTGCCGCAGCCACTTCAGCAACATGAATGCCAGAGTGCTGGTCATCATTTGACCCCACCCAGATGGTCAGAGGGTCAGAGGTTCGTCGGCAAGCAATCGAAGATAGCGAGCGGTGGTCGGTTGCACAGCGTAAGCCGAGGTGATGCCCAAATCGGCAGCTCACAAAATGAGATTGTCTTGTTTGGCAGTGCTAGCAGCAAGCTAGCCAGCCGCCATGCTCAGAGCCTCAATTTTCATAGGCGGGTGCGTGCATGCTAGCGTGTGTTCTTCTTCTGCAGCAGCATCAGCACACGGGGGCGATCGTCAAGGCGGGAGCCAGGAGGGATCCTCCAACGACCCGTGCCGGTGCACGTCAGCTCGTTATCGGCCAGAGATATTCGACAAGTCAACAGTCACCGAGCGAGACGTTGAGCGGAGCCCTCGGGTGTCTTTAGTTTTCCTCCCGAAATAATAATAGGGTAGAGTGGGAACCTTGTCTGGCCCATCGGCAAAATGGCTGAATGGACAGCAGTAGCGAAAGAAAGGTTGCGATTCGTCAACAGGGCTGTTGGGCGCATGCGAAATCCAGTGTGGGAGGCGTGCCTGTAGCAGACTGCGGTACCGCTGTGTGCGGACGTGATCGCGGAAGTCCCAAAATCTACTGGGCCGGGCCAATTTTGAGGCTGAGCGAGTGTGTGCGACGTTGGCGGCGCTATCCCCGTCACGACACTTATGCGTGATCGAGACAGTCGCAACGCCATAACGCCTGGTCGAGCTCAGCCACCCTCTTATTTGAAAGAGTTTCTCATCTCCGGGGACCCCTTGATCCCAATGTCGGATTTCGATGGGCGAGCACGTCACTTGTGTGTGAAGACGCATGTACCACTCCTCGTACTCCGCAGATGCAGACAGACCCTGTGGCACTAAGAAGCGTCGGTCGTCGGTCGTTCATCGTGCTTTAGCCTCAACAGGCCAGGTCCTTCTCCGCACCCGAGAGTTAGGTCCCACAATGGAGTCATGCGATGAGCGGATGCACACAACAAAAATCGACAAGCGCGGTCGGGAAGGGCATTAAAAGGCTGGCAGGCTGGACGCAGATAGGCGCCCTGCCGGTACGAGCATGATGTGCCCCTCTCTGGTGGGCAACAGGGGGCTAAGCAGGCCGGTGAGTGGGAGCAATTCCCTCAATAGGGTCTCAGTGCTGCAGGCGTGATAAAAATCCGTAATAATCCGTGGTGTTATAGTCCAGAGAAAGGTGGGGGGGGGGCTGGTGGGCAGGAACGGGGGGATGAGATGATAGGATCAGGTGCGGTGGCCTCTGCTGTGGCATAGCATTCCAAGGTGGTTCCTCCCACGATCTCGCCATTAGCAGATCTGGGCAAATTTAACCGTGATGGCAGGATGGTCGAGCATAATGGGTCATCTCCCGCTGGAGAGGCAGAGTGGCAGAGTGTGTGGGAGACTGGGAGTCGAGTGAGGAGGAGACGCCTTGCGACTGGACTGGACTGGGGAGAGCGTGGGGAGAATGGTCGCGCAAAAAGTGGGGGCTAGGCCGTCGTCCAGATTGATGTCTTGCCCAATGGCGGGCGCGCCTGGCCCCACCTGGAGATGCCAGGTAAGGTGGAGGCTCATCCAACAAACGGGCCAGACGGGCTGGCCACCGTTACGTTACGTTTCAACGTGCTACTGTACCCACGCGTCGGCTGCAGCCAACCGTTACCGGCGACGACGTGAGTGAGATTTGAGGTTCGGGACATATTTCATAAATAAAACGCAGTTGGGCCTCGTCCATCAGCGCTAGTGGGAAAAGACAAGATAGGATAACTCAGTGTCTTCCGTGGCAAGAACGTACACTTGAGCACAGCGGAGCGAGCAAAAAAGGTATATGGGACGGAGTGTTACACAGTTTTGGGCTGGGTGGGCATGGGACGGGACAGGACATCCCGTGGGTACCTCCACGAGCGGCGGATTAGGTTTTACTCGGGAGGCCTTCGAAGGATTGAATCCCATTGCGAAATCGCCGGCACAAAATTGGGCAATCTGGCGCAGGTCCCACGGCCGTGGACGCTGTACTGTACAGTACAACGCCGATTCGACGGCGGGTGAGGGGTTGGAAGGTTCCGACAAATCCGACCAGACGTCGCTGATGGACACGAAATGAGCTTGCTCCCAGGCTCCGCAGGACTGGAGCTCACACTTGCAGAGCGAACATGCAGGTGAGATGCGCAGGCGTTGGGCACCCATGGGGCTTTCGTTGTCACGGGTGGAAGGACTGGCTACTACTCCGTGCTTGCTGTTGTTTCTCGCCATGTCAATAGATGTATTTGTCTGTCACGTTGCCCATGCCGTAGATCAAGCGCCCTTCCTCGAGGAACATGGTCAATGGAAGTACAGTAGATGTGGTGTGGTGGTCATTGGTCAACCCGGGTCCAGGGGGGGGGGAATGGAGCACGCCCGCTGACTTCAGGAACACCAGGTCTCAAGTTTCAACTGCTGGCTCTTATCAGCAGGCACATGGTCTGGTGGTCTCAGGCAGTGAGTCTTGTATTTTATTTCTGTCCATGTCCTGAACACAGTCCTCGTTAAACTTGTATCTGCATCTGCCGCACAAAGATGGCCCGTCAGAGGGCCTCGAGGCCAGCTCGGGTTGTGCAGGTGACGAAAGGGGGCGGCCATCCAGCCCGTCGCGAGGACGGGTCGGCAAGCACATGAGCTGAACAGCACCACTGTAACGCTGTGCGGGCATTTCCAAGTCATGTCGTTGGCAGCTGGCGGCCGTGAGACGGCCTGAGTGGTTGGCTCTTCATGCGGCTTAATATGCTGACGGGGGTCTCCCCCGCCCCAGCTCGCTCGCGTAACGGGCTTCCCCGTGGTCGGGTACAGGCACAGGCACAGTCAGACAGCCTGCCAGTCAGACAGCCTGCCAGCCTGCCAGCCTGCCAGCCCAGCCTAGGAACCGTTGGTTCCCCCAGCGTCGCACCGGGGTGGAGGAGGCAGGGGGGTTTGCTGGAATGTGGAATGGGGGCCAGCAGGGCCCGTGATGAATGATGTCCTGGGCGATCGATTCGTCTGACGGTTCAGTTCCCATAGCGGCTTTACTCAAATAATTGTGGTCTTGGTTTTTACCTAGGTACCAAGGAGCTAAATACAGCAAATACGGCCTGTGGTAGCAAGGGAACATTTGAAGGGCATGAAAAGTTGTTTCTTGTTTCTCCCGCCTAGCTCAGATTCGAACAGCTCTGGCTGTTTGTCTGTCGCTTGTGGTGCATAAAACACAGAACATACAGTACTAAAATAGGAATGGACTAGACTAGCTTACCAAGCTTGTTGACAATATACTCGACATCAGGAAGGTAAGGTAGGAAATGCATGAGACACATACCCTCTTTAATTCGAACCATGATGAGGCTTGTTTGGGGGCTGGGGCAGAAAGCGGAACAGATGATACACACAATTATCGTTGTCTATTCACAACATACAATTCCCAGGCAGAAAGGTAGAGGCGCCCCGAGAGCTTCCACATATTCCCCACTTGCATTGAGCATGTTGCCTGTCGTCGCAACCCATTTCTGCAATCCCGCTTGCAACATTAGAATTCTGGGCAACGACTCAGCGTGTCCCCCCCCCACAAGGCCCCAGAGTCTTGCGAGTCCTTGACGCTTGCTGACAAGCCCTATTGCCCACTTTTGATTTCCATCCACCCCTCCCGAGGCGCCTGGCACCCACACACACTCGCGCTGGGTGCTGGGTGCCCGCATCTCAAGGTTTTTCTCCAGGGGGTCGGAACGGACATACAGTACCTAGGTACCTAGGTACCTAGGTATGCCACAGCAGAGCACGCACAGGTCACCCAGCCCGGCCCAGCCCGACCCAGCACAGCAGATAGATACCACAGTAGCCCAGCCTGGGGGGGTACCGAGGTAGGAACGGCTCGACCTCCCCGAGCCCGAGGCCACACTGCAGCCCGTGCTTCTACACTATATACACAGTACCATCCGTCAGTCACGGTGTACATCGGATTTATCCTCCCCCAAATCTTTCACCTCTTCCTGATTCCTGGTGTGCCTGAATCATTCACATAGTTCCTTTTCCGTCGTGTGTGTGTGTTCGTGTGTGTGTGCACTAACCCAGGGGAGTGCCAGTGTGTCAATACTGTGCAGGATGACTGCCTAATCACCTGCATTCGTGAATGTGTGTTGGCATGCTTGTGTTTTGGTTTTGGGTGAAGTGCAATTATGCGTAAGAACAAGAGAGAGAGACACAGAACAAATGTGTGTGTATGTGCTGTCAACTGGTACTGCATGTAGCCCACATTTATTACTCCGTAACAGGGCGTACCACACAGCCTGGCAGCGCAGCAAGAAAGAAGGAAAGAAAGAAGGAAAGAAGGAAAGAAAGAAGGAAGGAAGGAAGGAGAAGACTTGACGGATGAGTCGCCAAGTACCTTGGTAACTAGGTATCTAGGTAGGCAGACAGATGCACAGACGGGCGGCTTCAGCCTGACCCGTCCCATCATCAGCTGCGGAATGACCCCAGAATCAGCCCAAACCCTCGCCCTGCCAATCTCACCATCCGTCCTGCCCTCTCAACTACCACTTCCTTTTTCTCCTCTGACGTGACACATGGCACAGGTTAGTCACCACAAGACCATTCTTTTGGTTTGTTCTTCTTGGGGGGGAAATGATAAGAAGCATGCTGCATTAATGGCGGCGTGGGCGGCGTGGGCGTTGAAGGTGACGTGTGCCACATTACCGATCTTTGACTATTTTCATGCTTTTGCTTTTTTTTTTTTTGAGAACCCCACGGTTTCTCAGCCTCAAAGTTTAGGCGGCGCCCAGACAGCCAGCCAGACCGACTCGATTCTAGATTCGGTAGATTTGGGCACACCCAATTGCCCAGTCAGTTATTGTGCACCAACGGCAGCAGCAGCAGCTGCTGCAAGTAGCAATCGCCCGGCCACTCCTGCCCATCTCCCTCCCAATTCTGCTCTGCAGACTGCAGTGCACGCACTCCCGCGCATTCGCACCTCGCACTGCACTCGGAATGCCACCGTACCTAAAACTATACACTCCTACGGAGTACTACTAAGATCTTCGCCTTCCCTGACAGCCCCCCCCCCAATCTATACCTGACCGACACCACCTCGTCTGCACCCCCGTCCCATCTCCCATCTCCCGTCCAATCTTATTGCTTGTCTCTTGTCTGTCTTGCCGACCAGGGCCTGGCCTGCCTGACCCGGCTCGGCGACCAGCGACTAATAACAAAGCCAGAAAAGACAACGGCCAGCTCCCTGTCTGTCTGTCTGTCTGTCTGTCTGGCGTGCTCCGCCTTGTTTTCCCAGGTCAGCTTGGCTGCCAGCTTCGACGACAACTGCGAGCCAGCCAAACCAGCCATCCCCAAACCTAACAGCTCGATAGCCCGGGAAACGGAGAAACGCAGCAGAAACTGCATTGCATTGGCGTCGCATTTGCATTCTCAAGCCCGCCTCCAGCCTCCAGGGAGATCCACCCAGAGCCTCGCCTCGCCTCGTCCTGCTGTCCTGCTCCCTCC
>MAVT02000213.1:0-43873 GCA_001702395.2 Diaporthe helianthi | reverse complement strand
GTTAGATCTTTTGGTCTCTATAGTGTAGCGGTTACTAGCGGACGTTGCATTACACTACGGGACACCCCTACCTTCAGGACACCAAAATCACTAACACTCACACAAATATACATACTTTACTTATAAATTTCTTTTTAACTAGCCTTAGAAAAGCCTTAGTTTTAGGTATATATAATCTCCTTAAAAAGGTCGTTTAAAATATATAATTCTTATTATAAATATAGCCTTATTTATACTACTTATTACTAGTTAAATATAAGGTATTTATAAGGCTATATTAAAAGTGTTAATGTATAGGCTATATAGCTTTTCTTTGTATATAGCCTATGCATTAACACCCTTAATATAGCCTTATAGTTACTCTTTATTTAACTAGTAATAAGTAGTATAAATAAGGCTATATTTATAAATTTAATAAAAATTATATATTTTAAACAACTTCTTTAAGGAAACTATATAGTTTAAGTATTATATATTTTAAGCCTTTAAATAAGGAGAAATGTATAAGTAAAGTATATATATTTGTATAGGTGTTAGTAATTTTGCTGTCCTAAAGGTAGGGGTGTCCTGTAGGTAGGGGTCACACGGTACTACCTAACTAAATCTCGTCCTCGTGCTGCTGGTGCTTGGTGCTTGCTATCCTACCCGGGTACTCGCTGCCTCCCCCTTGGACACAAGACCTCGCATCGGCCCCAGCTTTCAGCAACAGCACCCGCACGAGCACCAGCAACGCCCCAAAGATCAAACTCCGTCACAAGCACACACACACACACACACACACAAACACACACATACACATACACATATGCACACAGCACACGGCACGCGTTTCGCAAACTGCGGAACAGAGTAGTGCTAAGCATTACAATGGTGCAAACTGCGGCGCGGTCGTGGCCGAAGGATCTCGGGAACATCCTTCCCAAATCCAGCAGCAATCGTCATCCCACACACGCGTCCCTATACTTGAGGGTACATTGGGTGGACTGGGGCCTGGGGCTTGGGGCCTGGGGCCTGCAACACGAAGCCCACGGCTGGCGCTTGCTGACTGTCTCACTTCCTCACTTTTCTCTTTACCTCTCACGGACTCATTTCTACACCACACTTCTACCTACCATTACAATCCCCATTCCTGGCATGCACACCCAATACAACCTCGGGTGCGGACACGGCAGCCCTGAGACTCTTGGACAAGGAGAGAACAAGACAATGAATGCATGTACCCCCGTACCCTGGCCCCTTCCCTTCTCTGACCGAGTCCTCTCATCTCATCTTGGACCAGCCAGCCAGCCACCCGCTCGCAGTCTCACCTGCATGTGGGGCCAGGTCTGGTGCTGCCTGTCAAGCCCTCCGCCCTCCACTCTCGCAGCCACCCCCCTCCCGCCAAAGGTCGATCATCGTGCTCCATTCGCATGGTCATCACTGTTCCCTTATGTCTTTTCGTAATCTTTTTCTCGCTCTCTTTCCCCCCCTCGATTGTCAGCAGCGTTGTCGTCAGCCTAAGTGGGTCTGGGTGGGTGGGTGGTGGTCTTTGTGTTGGTGGGGTGGAGTCTGACGTTGAAGAAATCTCGATGCCAACGTTGCACAACCTCGTCCCCTATCAGCCCTACCAAGGCTCGCACTGCGTCGGCACTTTTTATATCATCATCCTTTTTTTGGTTTTGTTTTGTTTCTTATTGTCCACCTCCTGCTGACGTGATCTCATCTCTCACATTCCTGTCCCTCCCGTGCCTGCATGCCTACCCACCCCTCCGCTTCCCGCGACGGCCGTCATTGTGGCTCACATGTACGTGACAGGCGCTCATCAGGCACTTCACATGGATTGTGTGACATCGGGAAGGGCGGTCTCAAATTTTCTCCCGGGTCCGGCGGGCCACAGCACGCCCTCTCGACCCCCCAAGCTTCTGACCTGGGTTCGACGGCCCAATCTCACCTTACTTATTCACAACACGCGGAATCCGCCTCCTTTAGTCTATACTACTAATACTTGACTCTTACTTCATGACACACACACACCCCTTCTCCCCCCCCCCTCACAGCGGGCCGCGGTATAAGCGGCTAAGGGGAAAGGCATATAGTGTAGAAGAAGAAGAGGAGGAAGGAAATGGACAAGACTGCAACTCGTCTGCCTACAGCTTAACCCAAACAGTTAAGCCAAGTCTAAGACCGGTGAGCGTCACTCTGTTCGGATGGCAGCCAGCCGGCCACCCGTCTTGCGCTGCACGCCATGGTGGACAATCTGCGAGGCGGACAGGCGGAATTGGCTCATGACGCTCTTTTCCTCACCATGACCTCTTTCTCGTGAAATTCCCTGTTCAAGGCAATGCGCATCTTTTTAATATGGTCGATTACTAAGGCCCGATATGCGGCTCATTTTATGCCCCCCTCTGCCTCAGGCGATGCCCCATAAGGAGCCTAGATCTGCGCCCAACGAAACCCGGCTGATCTCAGCACTACCAATGCAAGACACACACACCCCCCTTCCCCCCCAGTCCAACTGCTCGTGGAATTTTCAAGGTTCCGTGCTGTACCTACAGCACACCGGGACCCACAGCAACGCAAGCTCGCGGCGCCTATCTTGCTCTCGACTCTCATTTTTCGGTTCCGAGCCGAGCCGCTCAGATCGATTCCCCGGGGCCATTCGGCGAGGCCTCGACTCGACTGGGGAAAGGAAGATGGGGGTGGGAGGGAGGGGACCAGGAGCAATCTCTCCTGCACGCGCTGCAGGACCAATATCCCGCGGCCCTAGTCCTAACCGCGTCTAGAGGTTCGGGACAAGGTGGCTGACCACAGGTCGCCTGTAGTGACGTTGATTCTTGTCACTTATCTTTCTGGCCATGAAATTTTCTCATGGCCAAGACACACAGAACAGACCGTTGACAATCAGGGTCGCACCCGCCCGTGAGACTCCAGCCACGCCAGCCACGCCAGCCACGCTGTGCTGTAGTTCGTGTGGACGAGGGAGGGGGTCTCCGTACCGTTAGCGCTCGAGGTGGATGAAACCCAACCAGCAGGACGAACCCTCTGGGGGTCTGGTGACAAAGTCCTCCTTGGCAGGACGACTTATACGCCCACGCTCCGAACAGGTCCCTGCCAACCCACACTCTTACAAGTTCTGGGTACCTGCGCTGACGTGTGTGATCGCCCGACACGCGGATCCGGAAGGCCTTGTCCTGGGAAAGTTGTGCGAGTGCGCCCGCATGCCTGCGTGCGTGCTTGCTTGCGCCTGTCCGTCTGAGCTGGGACGACATGGCTTTCGACCCCTGCCCACCTCGCAACCTCAGGCCGCCCCATCAGTCTCGTGCGACATATTGATCGCGTGGTTGTGATATGTCGTTTTAACACAACCAGGTACGCCGAGAAAAGAGGAGAGAGGAGAGAGGAGAGGAGAGGACCTTCCCAGGGGGCTTGCACCCCCTGTGGCTTTTCGCGAGATTTCCCTGCGATCCCCCCATGTGTGTGAGTTGTCACCGGGAAGGGGGCCCGCCTGCGGCGATTTTCCTTAGCTTGCCGTTGTCATGCCGCCGGTCAAGTTCGGGTGTTGTGGGGAAAAGACGGCGCTGGGGACGGGCGCTAGGTCACGGCAGAGAGCGAAGGTGCTGGGCGTTGAGAAATTCGTGACACGTGCGCGTATCCCTCCCTTGCAATTTTTGGTCTGGCAGGATACGAGCTCGCACGGAAATCACATGATTTCATCAAAACAGCCATTTTCGAGGTGGGGGCGGCTACTGGACGTCTCCAAGGTTTCGTCACTTGGGGGGGGGAGAGACTGAGGTGGTGGTGGTGGCTGCCTGAGCCTCGGTCTTTTGGGGGGAGGGTGGTTCGAGCGGGCCAGCAGCACCACGCACGGTTACATATTCGATGCTGCCATGGTGAGTTCTCATTGAGGAGGAGGAAAAGGGGGGGAAGGCGATGACCGCAGACCTCCGTGCCTCTCTTCGGAACCCCACGGTCAGCATGGAAAGTAAAGCGAGCATTCTTGGATAAGCAGAACCAATGGGGCTCCCGGGTGTGGGTGTGGGTGTGGGTTGGTGCCTTACGTGTCTATTCTGCGCAAGTGCGCTTCTTTGAAACCCCCGTTCGGAGGTTTTCCCGGGCGTAAGCTCCGTGAGGCCGGAAACTTTTGACGCGCGTTTTGTACGGTATTTCGTTCCTTTCAACCTCACCCGCGCGGACCTACGTAAGGCGGGTGCTGAGATGATGACGAAGTCGCAGAATCTCGGCGCTATGCTGCGCTTTGAACCGGGTTCGAGACATCGTGCTTGAAAAGCAATCATGGCTGATGTGTCTTCCCCAAAGGTCTGGAAATGACAGGTTTAGCCGTGGAGCAGAAGCAGTGAGTGAATGAGTGAGTGCGTGCGTGCGTAATAGACGGACTGGATGTACGAGATAGATATCCCGGTAGGTTTCTCCTCGGTAAGATTCATACTGGGCTTAGAAGGCCGGCCCTTGCGAGATAATTATCTTTCCTTGCTTTCTTCTTCTTTCCTCCGGATATGTCACGGCCTGCGGTTTTTTGTAGGACTTGAGAGCGGTCTTTACACTCTCTACAAAGCACCAATGGATCGATCCTTTTGCGGCTCAAGACGGGACCAACCTTACTGAAACCTGGCGCAAAAGGTATTTTTTCTTTTTCACTTCGCCTAGTTAGGCTGAGGCGGACTGTGAGGGTCCGGGTCAGCATGGGGGTTTGCCCTGTCTATCTATCACCCTCTGATGCCACGGTCAGAAAAAGGTGCGGACTTTGTTGTGTCACAATCTAGTCTTTGCCCCTCGTGGGGTCCGTGTTTGTGTTTGTGTGTGTTACCGTTGTCGTTCAGGTCACTTGAGCATGCACATGTGCAGAGTGGTTCCTCACGTAGGACATTGACGACACTTTTTGGTGTGATGCAATCAACAGCTATCGGCTGTGCAGCAAGCAGTCAGACCTTTCCCTCTCCAGGAGTATCAAGTTTCTGAATTTATATTTTGTATCAGAGAGGGGTTTCTTGCGGTTTGGTCATGGCTCTGTGCCCGGACGTGGTGTGTCAACTGGTCCATAGCACTTGAGGGCTGCTTACCCCTGGGTGCCCCCGGCTTGAGCATCAGGTCCCTGTGATGATGTTGGTCAGCTATGTACTCACTACAAGACGAATATTCTCAGGCTCTGGCTCGAAATGGCAGTCGTGGGCTGTATGTCCGAGTTTGCAGGTTTCTTTTTCACGCAGGTACTGTGACCGCGAGGGGTGACTGGTTGAGCTACAAGCATTCTCGATGAGGATGTGTTTATTTGCTTGGGCTGCTATGTATCTGGTTATACTGTATCAGTCACGTAAACCTTTGGATTTGGAAGGTATATAAGACCATCAGTGGAACATAATCCAGTCTGCAGGGCCAATATCTTGGGGACCTGAGTGTTGATGAGTCTTGCTGTAGGAAATCCCCGGCGGCTACCCTCAAGTGCTAGAGGAGGTTTCTTGTCGGAGTAAACCATACCGGTACTGGAGACCTTTGTCCCAGATATTTACCAACGTTTCTCTTGCTGAGTATTATCATAATTGAGGTCAAACTACTTAAGCATTCAATGTTCATAGGATATCTCTCCCCTCCTGGTACCAGTCCTTGCCTTGTCATGAGCAGGGACAGGAGTCTTCCGATGTTGCCCTCTAACCAGGAATTCGTTCCCTTTACTTGAACCTCCTCTTACTCCCAAGTAAATCTGGCTGTTATGATTCTCAGGGGTGCGAGTCCAGTAAAAGTGCTGGCATGTTGGCAGAACAAACGGGGCCGTCTTTGTCATGGCGGGTTGTATTCGTCGTCCATGGTGAATGAAGCCCTTGGGGACTCTGCGAGCTGAACCCGCGATTTGGATTTGGGTGACAGAATTCCTTATCAAGACTTCAGGAGAGGATTTTGATTTTTGTTAGTCTAGAAGCAGAACTGTGGAATGGGATCAGTGTAAGGGATTTGTTTTCGGCTTGCCATTAAGAAAAAGCACCAGCCAAACAACCTTAGACCCGGAAATTCAACACTCCCTTCTCTCCATCCCCAGCATCGACCAAACCCCAAATCCTCTTTTTTCGAGTTGCCTCGGTGTCTGAGGCGGCTGCTCGCTCGTGCCTTTCAAGCAAGAAGGCATAATCTTGCCGAGGAATTAGCCATGAAATAGGGCAATCACGTCTTCCACTTCTTCCTAGGTTTTCAAGGTCACCTTCGGCCGCCTGCGGTTGATGAAGAATGAACAGAAGGTATATGGCTCCAGGTATATATACTCTAACGACAACGTTTGCTTGCTCTTTACAACATACAAATATTTCACTACTTAAGTAGCCGAAGCGTACATAGTTACTTTGTCTGTCTGCAAATGTGCTGTGTGTGCAGACAATCGGTATCCTCCCCACAGACTAACTCTCTTTCGCTGCTTATCATCCCGAAAAACTGGAAGACACTTGAGCACAGTGATGCAAACCTAGCTCAACCAAGATCCGTCTTCGATTAATCTGGTCTCCACCTGCAGACCTCAGGCTACCATGCCTCAAAGACAAAGACAAGACACTCGAGGCTCACCCACTCGAGGTCTGGACACTGGGACGGTCATCATATCTCCATTCTGCTTCACATCAATTCATATCACCAGACGAGCACACACCCTTCCCTCCGCACACCTTGCTGAAATCGGGATGCCTGCTCAGATTGTTGAATCCTGGCCGTGTCGACCTTGTCCTCCTGGAATTCGGCCACTTCCCGTGGAATATGAGACGGCCGGCCTGAGAAAGGAAGCAGAGGTGTTTGAGACGTTGGGATCTATCTGGCTGCACGAGTTGCAGCAGATCTAAACAGGCACAGTCCAAGAATTATACGCTCGAACGCTACTAGAATATGATATCGATGACAAGTGTATACCTGTCCATATCAAGCCAACGTGCCTGGGGCCGGGTCCCTCCCTGATGGGCACATCTGCTGAAGTTGATGTGAGGACACACCACATGTGCAGAGTACCAGAGCCGCATGCACGCACATGCAGACACAAATCGGCAATGACAGTCGTCGATCTACACGTGTACTTGGTTAAGACATCTCGAGCAGTCGTGGCTCCCCCCCTGGTGGATCCCTCGTAAAGACATCGTTATGCAGTATGCCCCTCGGCTGGGCACATAAAGACGCGTCTTAAGTCTGCCAACTCACACACTGACAGGTCGCCGATTAGACTAGTTGCTCCACCCGGATAGAAAGATAGTGTAGTGTAGATAGTGTAGATCAAAGAGAAAGGGATAGAACCCAGCAGCGATCAATGTGCCCCAGGCGGCGTGGGTTCCAACTTCCGCGTGATCTACTTGCATGACCGACCGATTGGAATGGGCGGGATGCGTTGTCGTCGTCGGGTGGGTCATGACTCGGCCGCGGAGCGCTCGACGACGACCCGCGGCCTCGTCGGCCGATTTGATGCCGCGATCGTTAGTAGCGGCTCCACCGCTCTAACATGGTGGGGGGAGGGGATGGGACAAGAGAGGGACTACTTGTAAATCATGTCTTCTTCTTTCTCTCAAGGAGGTCCTGAACGGAGGGGAGGGGGAAGGAAGGCCTCGGGAGTAAAAAGAGTCAGATTCGAGATCTTGGCTTGGTTGGATGTGTCTTGAGAAGTCGTGCTTTTGTTAGGATCGGTGAGGTGAGGTGGTCCCGGGGGAGTGGCCCAGCCGTGCTGGCAACTGAAACCAAGCAGTGGGGGCTTCCGTTGCACGGTCTCCACGGTATTGTTCTGTGGTGAGCAGCTCGGTAGAATCAGGCAGGACGGGCTCTTATTAGCGTTTAATACGTATCTTTTGGCGGGGTGTTTGCAATAAGAGGGCGGCAGGGGCTCAAATATACGTATAAATAAAAAACACGGCTGATAGCCTCTCGGCCAATACAACCTCACTCCTCACCAGTGGGACTGCTGTGGCGCCCCCCCCCCCGCCCTGGTTGTCAATCTGGCGGCCAGCGCGGCCATGCATCCGCAGATAAGTGATATTCCTCGCCTCTGAATGACCTCTGATCTAGCTATAATTTAAACCGAGACGTAGAGGGACTTCATTCTTGTTCATTTTTGCTTTTCTCTTTCTCATCCTATTCTCACGTCGTCAAACATTGAATTAAGTCAGACAAAAATCACTACCATACATTGAAACATCGTCTCATGAGACATCAGGTATTCTGTACTGCCAGGACGTCCTGATAATACCAAGATCTTGTTTAGTCATTCATTCCTGGTCCTGTGAACGTTCCAAGTGAACCAGCAAACATGCCTCGTCTCGGTAATGACGGCCAGGAGGAGGGCCTAGCCGAGTCGCTCCTCGAGTACGGCCACAAGAAGACGCGCCGCATAGTCTGTGGGTTCTTGGACTTTGCCACCCAGGGCAACATCCTCGAGATCGCTTTCGGTTTAATGTAGGTAGTCATTCCGCTGTCCCATGAACAGATGAGGGATCCCAAGAATACCAGCGGCGGAGGAGTAGCACTAGTAGTAGAACTGATAACCCCCCTCCCTTCCTCCCTTCCTGACGGGATCATCCATCACCACCAACCAACCAAGTCCACACAACTCATAAAACACACACACACACAAAAGAACACCCAAGCTAACCAAAGAACCCACACCATCACACAAACAGCGTCGCAGCAGCCTTCACAAACCTAGTAACCAGCTTCATCAGCGACATCCTGCTGCCGCCCCTCTCGGTCCTCCTCCCGCTCAACGCAAACCTAGACCTGAAATTCGCCATCCTGCAGGCCGGCCCGCACTACCACGACCTCCCCCACGGCTACCGCACAATCGAGCAGGCCCAGGCCGACGGCGCCGTCGTCATGGCCTACGGCGTCTTCCTCAACAAGACGCTCAATTTCATCGGCCTCGGCTCGGCGCTCTACGCCCTCGCCGGGCTGTACCAATACCTCAGCAAGGATCCCATCATCAAGCATATGATCAAATGCCGCTATTGTCGGAAGAATGTTAACGAGAAGGTGAGAAAAGTCGTGTGCTTTTGCACTGCACTGCGTCTGGGTTGTCAAATGTCTATCTGCTGACACTTGTGGCCATAGTCCCTGCGCTGTGTCAACTGCACCAGTTGGTTGGATGGGCGTGAGGAGAATATGCGGTTGCTGCGATGATATCAGCACACGAGAACACATGTCGTCTACGTACCGGGGAGGGGGGGGGCACAGTTCCATCACACCAGCCAGACCAGTCTTTATTTCAACACATCAGCGAGCGAGCATTTTCTTTCCTTTATAGCATGGCGGGCGCGGGCGCAGGATCATTTGCTGGCAGTCTCTTCCTTTTTTTGGTTCCTTTTTTTTTTTACTGACTGCTCTTTCTCATGTTCATCTTGAAACGCATAGTCCCATTTCATATTTACTGATTTCCATACATCACATCTTCACTTCGGACAGACAGACAGACAACCAACCAATCCTCAATCCTCAATCCTTCAACATCCCCACCCCCAAACCCTCGTCACTTTTCCCATCCCAACATAGATAGGGGTAGACATTATTGTACAACGAAGACTTCGAAATCGCAACCTCTTTGAAAAAAGACGTGGGAAACAAAAGCGTATCATCATGTCCAGAGGCCGGAGCCGCTGGGCCCTCGACCCTAGCTAGCTAGTATTGAGCACCGCCAGAACGCCAGCCGTGAAAATCGCTGCGAATTCCAAATCCCTTGCCCGGCGCCGCTCACCCTGCTCCGTCATTCAGTCATCCCTGCTCCCGGCACCGCCCTTGAGCAACGAGCGGAGGCTGACAATCTCCCTCCTGAGCCTGGCGTTCTCCTTCTTGACGTACGCCGTCTCGTCGCTCGAGTCCTTGAGCTTGGCCACGAGCTCCTCCCTGTCCTCGCGGCCCTTGCCCCGGATGGCCTTGACGATCTTGCCCAGCTCCGAGTTGAACTTCTCGTACAGCAGCTCGTTCTCCGCCGTCGCCTCCTTGTACAGCTGGTCGATCGCCTTGACCTTGGCCTCGCTGGCCTTGAGCGACGCCTCCATGTCCTCCCTGATCGCCCTCTGCCGCTCCTCCAGCTCCTGCAGCACCTGCGGTATCCGCTCGTCCAGCGCTTTCATAGACGCTGACAGCTTGCGGATGTCGCTCGTCGCGGAGCGAGGCATCGTGTTGTTCACGCGGGCCATGTCGGCCGAAATCCGGGACAGCTCCGTCTTCAGCCCGGAGTCGACGTCCTCTATCGCCTTCTTCTCCGTCTCCAGGCGTTCCCTGAGCTTCTGCGGAGACTGCAGTTTCAGCCTCTGAGTCGACGACCGGCCCACGGTAGGGGTCGAGCGAGAGAAGTCGTTGTTTACCGGGCTAAACGCGCCACCCATGGGAAGACGTGAGGGTTTGAGCGACGGGATGTTGGAAGAAGACAGCGTCTTTGCATGTTTCCTACGCAGCGAAGACCCAGTCGACGGAGGCTGAGGAGTTGAGAAAATGCTTTGGAATGGCTCCTTAGCAGGGGTTTCTCTCTGCCGCGGCGAACGCAGACTTTGAGGTTGAGGTGTTACGGGTATCTTGCTGGTTGGCGGTGGACTTGGCTTTGGACTTGGCTTTGGACTTGGCCTCTGGGCTGGTCTTGGTTTGGTCGGGCTCGACGGTATCTTAGACGACGGCACTGGAATGCGAGGCGGCGCCGCGTTGACCTTTTCCGAAGTCTTTTTTGTGACATTCAGGGGCATGAGTGGCGGGGCTTCAGGAGACTTTGGGACTTCAGGAGACTTGGGGACTTCAGGAGCGTCAGGAGTCGTCATTTCCATGAGGTTCTTGAGGTCCGAGAGCGAGCTTCTTCGCTTCTTCTTGGGGGATTTCGGCGGCTCCAGAATCGCTTGTTCGGTCTCTGGCTCTCCTATCGTTTCCAAGCCCGACTCAAGGCGGTGTGAACTTCCTGGGCGATGTGTATTCGGTGGCCGCACGTGCATGTCATCAAACGCGCCAGCAACCCGGGGCCTATCGCGTGAACCTGGCCGTCTGAGCTTGTTAGGTATTGTCGGCACACCGACATCGATTGACTTTGACCGGTTGACTGCAGACCTGCCGAGGCTCGAGCTTTCCCCGGTCGCTGGGTGCCTCCCATGCTTGCTCAAGGTCCGCCACACCGAAGAGCGGTCCCCTCCTTCGTTCTTGCTGTTCTGCCTGAGCAGATTGTCAAAGCCAAACTTGCGCCTGAGAGAAGATGTGTTTGACGTTAGGGACCCAGCAGACTTGTAGCTGTGGTATGGTGAGTTCGCAGACTCGTAAGCCATTGTGCGCTCAAACGAGCTGGCGAGTGCGGCCAGGGGATCCTCGAATATTCGGTCACAGTCTTCGACGAGGCGGTCGAAAAGATTGATGTAGTTATGAGCGCTGCCGTCGTCGACCAGGAGCTCCGCGAAGGCGACAGTCAAAGCGCCGCGGTCGCTGTCGTTGCTACAACCTTCGAGCAAGTCCTCGAGTAGCTTGACCAGCGCGGTGAACGCCCTTCGATTCTGCGGCGCCATCTCGTTGAAAAGATAGCGGACAAAGTCTCCAAATTCGCCCGGAACTTGCTTGCTCGCTCGTTCTAGAAGCAAGTTCAAATGCTGGGCGGACATGACAGGTCCCATCTGTTCTCGCCATGCAATGCGCACAAACTTCTCGAAGGCCACAAAGACGATCTCGGAACTGACCTCGGAAGACGACTCCAAGTCGAAGGGACTCTCGATCAGACGGTTGTACAGATCATTGACGACTAGCTCGTCAGCCGTTGACCGGTTCATCAAGAGGCGCCCAACGAATTGGCCTTTACGCGATTGGAGCACGGCGACGTATCCGGTGAAAGTTTGCTCGAGCCGCACCAAAGGATTATCAGGCCGGTCGTCTTCACCAGCAACACCAATAGTGTCCCGGCTGCCGCGGCTTCTTATGGAGTCGACAAGGGATTCTTTGGAACTGCCAGCTCGGGCGATCAGTGGCGGCGGGCTGAGCAGGCCGGCACGCTGATTTTTGGGTGGGCTTGTCGAAGTAATATCGGATGTGCTACCGCTGAGGAGACTCGAAAGCATCTTGACGGGAGATGAGCGCAGGAAAGACAACGACTTTTGTTCTCTCGAGCTGAAGCTCAGAGTCCTCGCGATCTTGGAGTAGTAGGACACTATGGCCGGAGCCAACCGGTAATTGGAGGTATTGAACTGGGTGCTGAGTAATTGGATGACTATCTCGGGTCAGCTTAGGAGGACATTGAGCATTGGGAGGGAACATGCAACTTACATCGTCTGGACAGAGTCGGCAATAGGTCTTCCAGAGCGACATCGTCAGTGTACTGCTTCCCATTCAGACCCAGCGTAGTCATGCGCAGGCGTTTCAGGCTGCCGCTCCGGACCTCGGTCACAATCTCGACTCCATAATGGCCGACTGGATGCCCCTTAGTGCCCTTCTCGTTGTCGACCACGATTCGAATAGGAGCAGGTTCCCTGCGGCCCTCAACAAGCTGTTCTGCAGCCTCCTGAAACACTGCGGCATGCATGCCGAGATTGTTCTCGGGAAGCCTCACAGACCGGAGCGTCCAGACAGGAGCCTCACGTTCTGCTTCTGAGAAGCGACCTTCGATACGTGCTTTGACGATTTCTTCGCTCAGTTTTCCAGCCTTGCCCTCATAGTTCTCATGAAGTACAAAACAGCGCGAGGTTACTGCCTTGCTCGCCCCGTCGCCGGCCTGGGCCGCCTTCATCTCCTGACTGGATGTCATCCACAGCAATCGACCGTTTTCGGATTCTGTAAACCGAACATCGGCTAGATTGTGCCACCCCATAAACGCAAGCTCGTAGGACCCTTGACCTCCCGCCGCGTTGGTCATCGACGCGAGGAGCCCAGCCGCAGATGGCTTGTCGATCTCTCGGATGAGCTCTCTCCCGGTCGGGCTGGAACTAGACATCTTGGTGACCAAGGCGACACAATCGGAGAAGAGCAGGAGGATTCCGCATATCTCTTGGGCACCGAGTGGCGGTGAGTCGACGTTGTAAGGCGGTGCAAGCTCGGCAAAATCAATGGCTGTAATCAGGCGACCTTGTGGCTCTAGGTCAAGTGGCCAACTTTCGACCATATTTCGGAGGCGGTTTGTGACATGTGGCTTATCGATCAGTGGTTCGTCCATGGAGCAAATGTTGGTGATTATGTCTCTAGCCTTGAGCATGAGTTGCAAGGCAGGATGTGTTATTGGTATGCACCCCACGATCTGATCGATAAGAAGGCTGTACCGAGGTAGTCGCTGCACAGGCTCGATCAAGGCGGACCGTATTGTCTGCTCTCCTTTTTGGGCGACCCTCTGCCGGAAACTGGACTGCTTGTCCAAGAAGCTGTTCAGCAGCTGTGGGAAGTGCTGGCTCGCCCGAATGTAAGCTTGATAACTTTGGGTGAATCTGGGAAACCACTCGACGAAGAGCCTGGCAACGGCGAGAGCACCACTGGGATCCTTCAACCTCACTGAGCCTCCGACCCTGGTAACACTCCCATGAGATGATTGCAACTCCCTCGCGGCATCTTCCTCTGTGTCGTCCATAATTTTGCGGAGCTCATGCATGAACGCCGAGTTGAGCTGCAAGATGGCGTCGGATGACTTGGGGAATAGCTTGTCCACATCATCTTCAGTCGGGCTGAGGCTGCCAGGTGGGCGGTTTCTGGCGGTTTGGCGGAAGTCATCAGCGATGTGCTTGACTAGCTCGTTCAACTTCGCAACGTAGCGCTCTTCTGTCTCGACAAGCTCGACCAGTTTCATGCGGAGGTCTTCCTTCTGATCCCTTGAAAATGACTTGCCCCGATTTAGCGAGGTCGGTTTGGACGGTGCTCTCCTCAACCTGGATGTTGGCAGGAACACAGGTTCCCCCCACAGCCTGACCAGTGGCGTGTAGCTGCCATACTGGCGAAGGGTCGGGTCTATTAAATCGTCCTCATCGTCGGGGACCTCCTCCAGCTCGGCGTCGTTGAGTGGGATGATGGAACCAGGCGGTAAGACAAGGTCTATATCGACGTTGCTAATGTGTTGGGTCTGCAGTGCTGACTGCAGAGCACTGATTACCTGGCTTGTGTTGTCTGACTTTGTCATATCCTGGGTGAGATTAGCTGCATGTTGTTCGCTGAACAAGGCCGGGGCCGAGCCGGGCCGTTGGCCTTTCGGGCCGGGGTACTGCTTCCTCAGGTAAGTCTTGACGGCGTCGGGCAGCTCTGTGAAGTACTTGAAGAGACCAAAGGCGAGGCCCCTCCATGTCTCGTCCCCCTGGAACTCGCGGGGCAAGTGGCTGACCACGCCATAGAAGGGAGAATTCGGGGATATCGTTATGCGAGGGTAGGACTGGAGACCAGCGGGACTGAAGACATGTATCTGGATGCGCGAGGAGTTGTGGGTGTAGTTGGCGGTGGTGGATGGGCCGTGGAATATCAAGAAAGGAAGGTCTCCCAGCAAAGGGTCGAAGGCGTAGTAAAGAGCGACATTGCCTGGCGTCAGGAACAGCTCATCGGTGACTCGAACCATGGTCGCTCAATGGGCCTGTGGCATCGTCCGCCCGACTTTGCGCGGATCAGAGCAGAGACGACCAGCAACGGCGGTAGAGGTGGTCGAGGGCGCCCGAACAAGCTTGAGAAAAGATGAGACGAGGATCAGGCCGATCGGGAGGCCAGAGAAGTCGATGGTGTGAAGACGGGGACCTCAACACGAACAAGAAGAGAAGAAGAAAAAAACAAGCTCAGACGAGATGGTCCAATGGCACGGCAGCGTTGTGATGCGGCAGTCTGCAGTAGCACCAGCCTATCTTGTCTGTCGACACCACGAGCTGGATACGCGACCGACCTGACTGACCGACTGTCTGTCTCACGGCTAAAACAAGTACCAGCGGGTGCACCAGACCAGGCCAAGCTGCAGCCACCAAGGCGAGCGGTGGTGGTGGTGGGGGCGGCGGCGTGGACGTGTCCGAGAGTAATGGCTCAAGGCCGAGACAAAGTAAACAATGGGATTGCGCTGCAGCGCTGAGTGGTGCAGGTTGCAGGTGCCGGCGCGGTACAATGCGGTGCGATTTGGAGCGATGCGACGGTGCGATAGCGACGATAGGCCTTGATAATGAGGGGACGGACTCTTCAGCGAGGCCCAGGAACGGGTTGGACGACGGGTGGGTGGACCAGGAGCAGCCGCAAAGGATTGTATGTACGAAGGATACACAAGAAGATGCGACCCAAACACACCTGCAGCGAGGACGAGCTGGCGACAGGGATGGTGGGGGGGACTCAAAACAAGAGAGAACAAAGTTCTAGAAGTCGAGGCCGGCGTCGAGGTCGAGGACGAGGGCTCAGGACTGGGGGGGGCTGGACTGTGGGGGGGGGTGGGCGGTAGGATGAAGGAGGAGCAGGAGCAGTAGGAGTATCTAGGCTCAGGGCCCGTCGTATGCAGGCATCTGGTAGGCACTGATTTGTTTTTGTTCTGCACGATACGGCACGTTAAAACGGTACTGTGGTAGATGCACACAAACATATGCAGGTGCGCGCAAGCCTCGCAGTAACCTCGCAGCAGAGCCAGCAAAACAAGCAAGCAAGCAAAACACAAGACCGGGAAGCACGGACGTGGACAACGATGATGTGATGTGATGTGTTGTGTGTGTTGGTTTTTTGGGTTTGGGCGGAGGAGAAAGTGGGCGGGCTGGTCTCCTCCGTGCGGGCGAGACGGGGGGTGGAAACGGCAGGCGTGGGGCTCGCCTCGCAACTCCTTGCTCGTTGCTGGTCAGTCGCTCAGTCACGGACCGGGTTGTCAGATTTCGGATCTGCGCCGAGGGAACCTCTGATTGATGGGTTGCCCTCTGGATTGCTCAAATGGGTTCAATGAGCCCATGTGCAAGTCGCCCTTGTGCAGTCCGGCCATGTTTACGGGCTCTGCTGCAAGCTGCATCCCTCCTTCGGCCGTCAAAAAATCGAGGGCGGGCGTGAAGAGAGCGGTGAGGTTGGCCGGGCTGACGGGCCTGTCAATGTAAACAAACCACCCTCCCTCGGCGCTGGTGGTCCAAGGTTGACCCCGCCACGCCTGCCACGCCCGCGAACCCAGACGCGGTCTGCCCTGAAAATCCATTTGCAGGGGTCAAAGCCACGCCTGCAAGGGTTCGCGCTCTGCCATACAGTAGCGCCAGATACCCAGGTGCTTGGGTGTGTACATCCCTGCACCTCCAAGCCCATGGCCCGTCTTCAATCCCACTCGCACCAACACAACAAGACAATCAAGACTGCAATCCCATGCTCGCCTGTCGACAACACAAGACAGACCCGGTGCATTACTCTGCATTGCTTGACTCGCCATCATGCTCTCCAGCCAATCCGTCACTGGCATCCCCCTCAACCACGCCCCATCAGCCACCACCTACAAGCTCCTCGAACTGCCCCCAGAGCTGCTCGCCCTCCTCGAGTCCGATAGCCCGCCCACGCTGCGCCTCGAGCCCTCGCCTACCGCCGGCCTGCTCAAGACGCCCGACAACAAGACCTGGTCCCTCCGCCAGAAGAACACTTCCAATGCCCTCATCTTGCTGCAGGCCTCCGGCCCCGACCAGGACGGCTCGCCGGCCCTGAGCACCGTCGCAACCCTCCACGAGACTGTCGAGCTCGTCCCCGAGGCCAAATCCGCCTCAGCCCCCGTCGTGGCTGCCAAGGGAAAATGGCATGAAAAGTTTGGGAAGACTCGATGAAGCGGCCCCTTGCCAACGGGGAGAAGACAACGGTCAACGAGACTTTGTCCCGGAACGAAGTGCCCGTTAGCAGGCGACAGCCGCACCTGCATTGTCGCTCGCTTGGTGTGACGGAAACGCGTTACGTGATGGGCTAAAGCGGTCCAAGAAACAAGCCCATGCGAGTCGGTCCATGCGAGAACAGGAATGAGATCTATTCGGGGCCAATCTATGGGGAGGACTTGTGTACCAAGTCCGCTCTGCTCTCAACTAATGAAGTAGGAAGAAGGGCTGCCTCAAGCCGCCTGCAGCAGCCGCAGAATCGTCAGTGAGGCGAGGTCATTTGCGCAGGATTGGGGAATGAACATCCAACAGAAAAGCACGACCGCGCCACACAGCGCCCCGGGGGACTTTGTTTCGTCCCACAAGACCCGAACAGACACCGAACGTCTGCCATTCTCGTCAGCCCCGTGCCAGACCAAATCAGAAGAGACGACAAGAACTCCAAGGATCATAGTGCGACCCCAGCGAAGCCCCACGAATGGTGTTTCTCCTGCATGGGTTTAGTTTAGGCAATGCTTCTGGTTAACGCACTGGGGTGGTGTTGCGGGAGCAACCCACAAGCTGGCTTGGCCATTCGTGTAGAGTTGCACGCATGCTTGCAAGATAAAAGGGCCGCACTCTGACGAATTCCTCGCAAAGCCGCTTATTTCTCAAGTAGTAGTACCCTCCATTTTCACAGGCAAGATAGCTCACTCGCGAGTGAGCAGGGAATGCGGAATGGCCAAAAATATAAATACAATGACTACTGCAATCTTAGCCGACAGCAACTACATCCCTTTTCGCACTTGCCTATCCATCCAAACGTGAATCCAAAAGTGCATAGACTCTTGAGAGACGGGCCCCGGTGCTAGCCATGCAAAAAGGGTGAATTCAAAGGACGGGAGAAAAGAAAAACGATTCCCGAAATCCAGTGGCATTGGTCGAAGTCGTCAGTTGTCGAAAATAGTAAGCCTCTCTTGGCCTGTGTGGGACCGACCCCTCCCCCGTGACGACCCCTCTCGTCACTACATCCAGAACAGGTCGTCGAGGCTCCCGAGAGGAGGTTGGCCGACGAAAGGAGACGGCCCGAGGTCGTTCAAGCCGAGCGGGCCCATGCCGCGTTCGTCCGCCGGGAACGGGCCAGGCGCCGGGTCTGGAAAGAAGGGTATCGCTTCAGGGTTCAGGCCGGTCAGGTCTCTGAGGTCAAGCACGGCGTGCCACCCTTCCCTTGCGTCGTTGTTCATGGCAGGTTCCTCCGCCTGCGGTCGACCCCAAAGCCTATTATAATCGATTTGGTTAGCGTCTCCGATCTGACCATTACCGACAGGTGAGGCTTCAGGATGCTCACCCTGCCTGTAATTGTCGACGAGACGTCCCACACCGCCCATTTCGGGGTCAAAATTACGCATCATCTCCCAGTGTCCCGGGCCCGGCTGAAATTCTGCTACTGGAAGCTGCCCAAACACGGCCCGGGGGTTGACATAGGCTTGAGCTTGAGGTCTTGGGGCTTGAGCTGGGGGTTGGGCATTCGGACGAACAGCATTTTGCATGGCAGGAACCGGCGCAACCACTTCTTCTGGCGCGCGCGGAGCGCGGGACCGTCGGATCATGGGATGTGGAGGCGGCCGGTGTTCTCGATTCTCTCGATTCTCTCGATTCCCGCCCGGCCGGGGAGGAAGCTGTCTGTGTGGGAGAGGTCTGATCTCGTCGATACCAGCAAGAAAATCCCCAAGCATCTGGGGATGATCGCCAATATTTATCGGCTGCGGGAAATGCCACTCGTACGGTCTAGGCTGGGGAAGGTGGACAGGAATGGGAGCCGCAGCAGGAGCAACGCCTTCAGCGGGAAGAGGAGGATTTCGTATTGCTTCCTCCAGCGGGACTATTGCATGGCGCTCTCGATGGTGGTGCCATATTCTTGCTAGGCGGCCGTGCCGGTGGTAATGGCCTTGAGGGTTGTCTGAACTTAGTTAGCAAATCTAGCTATCAAACCCCACGCCATTTCTCAATATCGCCATGCTCTGTAACAGAAAAGGTACTAACTTTGGAGCAAGGCCTTTTGCTCTTCATCCTTCTTGACTTTATCAGACAATTGGAATTCCAGCAGATCGGCACGAACCTCCGGGTGCAACTCCAGTGCCTTCTTTCTCGCCTGCTCCTCCGCCGCTCGAACCTCATCTCTGTGTCGCTTCTCAACACCGTGGCCATCGTCAAACAATGGGCAGTTGCCTGTCTTCCCGCCCCGGCTGGCGTCGTTGAAATGGCTATAGTCACATGACTTGGAACAGACGTAGCACTGGATGTTCCTACACTTGGTACAGGTCATCTTGTTGCAGCCATTCTCCTTGATGAATGGCGCTGAACATTTGTTGCAAGTCCGTATCAAAGCTGCCGACATTGCTTCCTCGATCTCATGCCTGGCAGAGTGGCCGTTATCCAAGGCTGCCTCGGCACATGTCTTGGGGACATGAGTCTCCTTCCTGCACGATCGGCAGCTCGTGATAGCACAATCTGGGTTGAGGCACCGGAACTCCTTGTCCACCTCGATCGGTGGATACTCGGCGGCGAATGGACATTGAGGACATGTTTCCAGGTTCTCGATTCCTGCCTCTCGCAGAACGGCCTCCTGCTCGATGCGGTCCAGAGCCGTCATGGAATGTTTATTGAGAAATATCTCCTTCTGGTCCATCGCGAAGCTGCCCGCACATCCATCTGTGGACATGCAGTCCAGACGGTACTTTGAGAGTCCGATCTGAGTCTCAGCCATCATCCTCGCACAGTCTCGGCAGAACCAGTGCAAGGTCTCTCCATCGCAATGAACCATGCGATTGAGAGCATACTCCACAAAACAACACCCACAGTCAGCGACATTGCCCTCGAGCATGGCGATCTGCAGGTTGGTGTTTTCGGCGACTTCTCGCTCGCGTTCGGCTTGGGACTCGGCGTGCTGTTTTGCCTGAAGCTCCCTCAAGGCCATGAATTCCTCCAGTGCCTCGCGTTCCCCCTGATCAGAACAGGTACGTATGCGGTCAGCAAGGGAATCCAGATCGTATCTTCCCGAAATTTGGGTGACTCTGGACTTTTTTCGGTATGGTGGACGATCATTGCTGCTAGCAACAGTCGCAGCCACCTGCAGAAATGCAGGGTAGAGACAATTGCCGTTTTCAGTAAAGGTTCTTCTCAAGTCTTCAGCGTAGCACTCAGGGAAAGACTGTTGCATGATCATATCACTGAACAGTATCAGCACAAGCGAGTCCAGAGTTGTGACTTTGCCCCGTAGGTCTATTGAACCACGCCTCTGGCGTCGGGATGAAAGGGGTTGTAGGAGCTCACCAAGTCCTTTTATATGAATTGGCCTTCCATTGCCGCCGCCGCTCCTCGTTGTCGAACTTTGCGGCAGCATTTTCCAGCCCAGACGGCTGCTCCTCATCGTCTCGCTTTCTCTTCAGAAGATTTGGCTTTGGCACCCGAGGATAGGGGTTGCCGTTCTCCATTTGGTCGAAAATCCTGTCTATGACCCGGTTTGGATCCCATTGTGCCTCAGTGCAGACACGGGTCAGATACTCGGGATCAATGTCAGGGAGAGTTGAGTTGACACTGATCCTGCACTGAGACTTGGTCTCGTCATCGACAAGAAGGCTGAAGCCTTGGTCGCCATCGTCTTGGTCCTGCATGGCGGCGACGGGCGGAGCTTCAGGTCTTTGGACCGAGAGCATCTTGAAAGGTTTGCACAGGAGGCGGATGGGGAGTGAGACCCTGCGCTCGCCTCCGGTTGCTAAATCGTTGTCGTTTTGTTGCGGAAGCTGCTCCTGTTTCAAATCCAGTCGCTGCCTCTCGTTTCTGCAGTGACAAAGGCGATGGTAACCTTTACCCCTCACCATAGTCAGTGGAAATACGACCCGTCGGTGGACTTTTAAATTTGGGAAGGTGCGACTGCTGAGTCGTCACTTTTTTTTTAAGGCAGGCAAGCGTATGATGTTGGGATGTTGGGATGTTGTGATGGTAATTATGACCTCGGGCAAGGGAAACGGAGCCTCGGCGTCCAGCGTTTGGTATGTGTGAGGTAGGAGGAGGGCAGCTTGATATTAGGATGGCCACTTCTGTTTGTTTGTTTGTCTACTTCGTTCGTTCGTTCCTGCTAGGCTCGCCCTTTGAGGCAGCACAGTTTGCCCTAAAGGCCCCAGCTGCCTCGAGGTACACCAAGAGCCGAGTCTGAGAGATGTGCCAAAGAAAGATGAGAGGGCAGGAAGCTCGGCTGCGACCCCTTGCACGAAGACACCGAATAAGGATTGTGTGGCACCACCCAGGGACCAAGACTTGAGAAAAGCAAAAAGTTGTTGCGACCTACCTCGCCAGCTAGGACACAAAGACAATGATTAAGAGCAGGTGAGCGAGCAGTCGCGCATCATGAGTGAAACCCACCCTGCAGAAGGCCAGAGCGGTTGCTGTAATCGGGCTCTCGGACGGCGTGTAGATAGCTTCCTTCGGCCCTTGATCGGCTGTTACTGACGCAAGTAGAGCAAAAGTACCGGACTGGGGCGTTCCCCACGACTAGAGCGTTAAATGGGCGCCTAACACGGGGACCGAGTGAGCCACCAATACTGTGTACTGCAGCGAACTTCGTACGTACGGTGCCCTGACGTGTGGTGCTGCTGCACTGCCGAGGGAAGGGCGGACAGGACGACTACTTACCTTGGTAGGTAAGATACCGTTGGCTGGGTGGATGATTGTGCTACTGGGCTGAGTCGACAGTTGCCTGAGTGGTTAGCTTTGCAGGTAGACAGACACACATGTACCTATCAATGGAAGGCTTCGTTCAAGGACATGTGAACACGGCGGGTGGGCTGAGAGGGCAAGCCTGAGTCGAAGCGGCACTTTCGAGGAGGTCAAGGTCCAAGGTCCAGTCTAGCTAGAGTGGTGCTGAGAAGCTGATGGACCAATCCAACTTAGAATATGATCGGAGTAATAAAGCTGTTTGGCAGGTCTCCAACAGCCATCTAGACCATCGATGAGCTGTCAGGCCGGCCCGGGGCAGGTTCGTGTTTGGTTGGTTTCACTCTTGCTTTCTCACTCGCACCTCACACCTCACTTTCTGTGAGGGCACATGCGCTGGGCTTGGGCCGCTCACTGCACTGCAGCTTTTCCGGCCCGCACCACCCCTACCTCGTACCGCCTGCCGACCACAGCAAATGGGCCACAGCAACACGGAATGCGCCGTCTCCAACTGGAAAGCCCCCGCCCTTTCCTCACCTAGGTACCGATACCTAAGCAACTCATCACATGAATTAGGGTACTCCATACGGAGTACTCCGTACAGACAGCGTGCGTGCTGTTGGAGATTGGACCAAACCTTATCTTTGTGGACAGCTTTCACCAAACAGACGCATATACAATACATAATCTTGTAGGGTCTGCCATGTGGCTACAAGATTTAATCCCCAGCCTCCTGTGGCGTGACCTACATTAGGTACCTCTTTTGGATGTGCCCAGTAGAACAATAACCTACCTAGGTGTTAGACCACTCCCATAGTTGAACCCGCTACAAAATAGCTTTGCTTATGGGGATACCCTAAATGGTGGTTCCTGAAGGCGGAGGGGGCACTAGTAAAACAATCTTTTCTAGAGTCGACTACTATAGAATAATCTCATGTGGGCTAGGGTGACCAAGTAGGTAGTACTCACGCCACAAGAAGCTCTAGAACAAAGTGTTGCGATTTTGGAAGATGCGGCGGTGTGGCAGAGTCACTCTAACTAACACCTTACAGTAAGTGCTGTCATCTTTACTCGCTGAACAATGAGGCTTGTTAGGGATGGCCTTTACACACGCCCGTATCACACCCGAAAGAAGATCTAGAGAACACGCACACTGTTTCTAGCGCACATTCATTTACTAGCCATGGAGCTATCTTTGACCCGGTTTCTTCCAGATCTTCCAGAGGGTATCCACCCACATCGCGTATCACTCCTCATAGTCGCCATCAGAGTCTTTGTCCTCATCGTCGTTCTCTTCAGAAGAAGAAGTAACTCGCTTCCTCTGCCTTGTTCTGCGCTGTGGGGCCCGTGGGGCCCGTGTCTGACCAGAGGATTTAACCGGCTGTGGCGGCGCCGCCGCCGGCGACGACGCCGCCACTGGCTCTTCGGTAGCACCACCATCTTCGATCAGCAATCTCGCGTCTCCTTCATCTCCACCATCTTCGTCATCCTCAATGGCGGGAAAGAAGCTAGACTTGTGGAAACCCCCGCGGTCTTCTGTGTCTTCCTCCTCATGTTCGAAGCCACCGGGTAAGAACCCGCCCGCCATGTCCTCGTCGTCGACCGCCTCAACCTCACCGGTTGGCGCATCCTGCTTGTTGTCCCGACTGTGGCCAAAGGCATGGAATGAATCCGTCAAATGTCCGTATTCACGCCGTACCCTCTCGGCGATCCGCATCCCCATCAGAAGTTTCCGCCATGCCCCGAGGACAACTTTGCGACGTTTTTCGTCTTCCTTCCTGGCTTTCTCGGCCTCCTCCTTCGCAACCTCCTCCATGACACGGTCGTAATGCTCCTCGGGTATGACGACGCCCTGGATCACAGGCACGGCCATCCGGTGTCCAAATTCGAAGTCCACGACCGCCTCGGCGAAATCGATCTCCAGCCGCCTACAGACGCGTATGGCCGATCGGTACGGCACATGTGCGGCACCTTCTGGCAGCATGTGCTCGACAAACAGGTCGATGTTTCCATATTGGTTCTTCGGGATGATGCCATTCTTGATCGGAGGTGGGATAATCCAGTCCGTCTGGTCATGACTGTAAAGCCCTTGGAGGACCTTGTGGCCTGCTGCTGCTTCCGCCTCGGCAAGCTCCCGTCTCCTGTTGGTTGTCGCAGCTCTGAATGGTGCCAATTTTAGCGGCTTGGCCCCAGGCTTAGGCGCCCGGCCTTGCTTGTGCCATGTCTCCTCGCTCTTCACAGCCACAACATCCTTCCTGAGGTACACTGGCACTTCTTCGCCGTCTCCCTTCTTGCCCTTGTTCTTGAAGTACCTTACGGGTTCAGCTGTTGGTAACAATGCTTCCTCTCGCTTCAGGTGCCGCTCCAAAACAAATTCCTTCGAAGATTTGAAGTACTGCAAGGTTTCCTCTCCTTCCTTGACTTCTTTCTTCACAGGTTGTGCCGGCTTCAAGTCAGTGGCGGCTTCATGGTAGTCGACTTCTGTCATGGGGGTTTTCTGGCCCCCACGGGCGTACGCGCGCAGGACAGACTTGAACCAGTCAAAATGGTCGTAGCGCTTAACCTTCCCGTGCTTATTGTAGACTGGAATCTTCTCCAAAGGCATCCTCGTGCCTTTTGTCCTGCCAGGAAATACTTGGCCCTTTAGGTACCTGACGGTGACGTCCTTGGCCGTACCGTCCTGGCTGAAGCCCACAACGTAGGCCATGACTTGCTTGGCTTTATCTGCTTTGGCTCCTCGGGGACTGAAAGACTCCACGAGATCCCGGTTGGTGCCCACAACGTTCTTGACCATTACATCCACAGGAACGTACTTCTGTGTAGCAGGCGACAAGACTTCTGTCCAATAGTTAGGAAATTCCAGATCCCTGTCGAACTTGTTTTTGCTGTCCTTCGTAGCTATCAGCGGAGGGATTTCGATAGCAGCACCGTCTTCGCTGCCTTCTTCGGTCAGCTGAAGGTCATCATCTGACTCATCTGAGTCCTCTTCGAGACTTTTCCGGCCTTGCTTCCGCAACGGTCGACCTGACTGAGGCGCTTGTTTCTTGCCCTGTGCCGCCTTGGCTTGTTTCTTTGGAGCTTTCTTCGATGGTTGGTCCTTGTCATCGCTTGTTTCTAACATTGTTGTATCTTGGTCCGCTTCTGTAGCATCAACGATTTTCTCGGGCTCGGCCTCTTCGGTCTTGTTGAATCCAAAGCCAACTGGTTGCAGATTGGCAACCATCCTTGCTTCCAGACCTAGTGCTCTCAGAAGGCACGTGAAGAGCTGCGCACCAACGTCCCGACTGCCGATACATTCCTGGGCGCGGAGCCGAAACCACTGCAAGCTCGAAATACGTTCGCCATATCGACTCGGATTGATGCCTCCCTCGTTGAAGCCCTTGATCAGGTTCGCGCACCGCCGTGTCTGCATATATCCCATCTTGCGAAGCCCGGGAGCAGTGATTCGGAACCTCTTCCTCCACCAGGCCGAAAGAGACCTAATCAGTCGAAATAGTGGATCTCCGTGGCTCAGGTTGACTGCACCATTCTCGAGCCTCTGGGCAGCACCGCCCCAGTCCCTTGTTGCTTTCTCGCTGGCCTTGCCAACCTTACCGCTGCTCTTCCCACTGGTTTTCCCCTTGGAAGCTTTAGTTGCGGTCTTCTTGGGTGTCTCCTCGGACAGAACCAGTCCGCAGGCGCGTCTAAAGCGCTCGATCTCATCCCACATCCCAGACGGTAGATGGGACAGGACGATACCCTGAGTCACTGGATCGCAGAGCCAGGCATTCCGGATTGCGTTGTGCCACATCAGAAATTCAACATGCATGCAATGTGTCGCTATACGGGCCTGGCGTTCTTTCTTCGACGGGCCTTTCTTGCCACCGAAATCGGCATAAGATGCAGTCGGAACGTGAGACAGAGTTAATTCCAGAGCGCCGTCATTGGGTCCGTGGGCCTGAGGCGCCAAAGTCGGATGGTGGTAAGAGACATTTTCAAACTCAATGTCCTCGTCGTCATCTTCGTCATCCTCTGCAGGCGCGGCCTCGGTCTTCTGGCGTTTCACCCCTGGTACGTCCTCAAAGTCGGCGTCGGAGAGCGATGACAGGGAGCTGCTGTCATCATCGTCGCTAAGTTCGATGACCTGTTTGCGCGCCTTGCCACCGGAATTGGGGGAAATGGTCGAGTCGAGTTCATCGAATAGAGTCGGCTTCCTCGGGGGTGCAATAGCCTTGGCTGTTGCTCTGCCTTTCTCTTTTGGCTCCTTCTTCTGCGGCGAGTCTTCACGCAGTCTCTTGCGTGGGACGTGCGGCGGCATCTTGTCAATGTCCCGTCCGTTGTTTTCCAATCAAGGCATCTTGCACTCCAGTTTGCGCGGAATTCAGATGGGATTCAGCGTGCCGGGAAGATTCGATATTCAACGTTCAGTAAGGTCGATGTCGACGTCATAGATAGGGTCGCGAAGGGTTCATCATGGCAGCATGGGTATGGGACTAGCCCAAGGCGTCGCGAAACACGACTGCACGTGTCTGACAAGGGAGTCCAGATGTCAAAGGCAACCTTTTGGACCCCTCTCACCCCTAACCCTGGTAGCTTCCAACCACAGCGTCTTGATTCCGTCTTTGAAGGGACTCGAGTAATGGAAATAGTCCTGATTTCCTTCGGTTTCTTACTCAGGTTTCTACGTTCCTGAGTTCCTTACTTCACCCATTGACTACCTACGTACTTAGTAGTGAATGGTGTGTTAAACACTGGGTTCGAAAAGCATGCGGCGATCATCCTGCCAACTGATCAGTAAAGCTGCCCCAAGTTGCTAGGTAAATTTGCAGGACCTCGGCATCAGGAGGCACGCCATCCAGGTCGCGAAATAATAAAAACCCCCTTTCGTTACGTGGAACATTGGCTCCTATTTCATTCACACATTCGAGAATCTCGAGCGTAGGGAATACACATAGCAGCTTATCTCCTTGCACGCATAGCTCGGGTCTTTATAAATTGTTAATAGTTAAAATCTACTACGTAATTGCTTTATTACTTATAGTAAAAGAAAAGTAATAAAGTTATAATCTTTTATTATTAGGAGTATTAGTAGTTTAAATAATTAAATACGTACATTATATAAAACATTTATAAATAAGCGTATTTCAATTAAATATACTTAAAAACTATATTTTTAATTTAAATATAATTCTTTATATAGTTATGAATTCTAAGCCGTGTTAATGTAAACCTACTTATGTACTCTAGGATAGCTTATGTATTATCTTTAAACTTTTTGTACTAGTAAAGTATAATCTAAGGCGGAAGGTTGGTGTCGATTTCAAATCACAGCATGTATGACGCCGGGTGCATTCATAATCAATATCATCCCCGGATCACCGTCTACAACCCCTGGCCGACGCGAACAATTTCCGAGTCTTCCAAAGGGTCCCACCAGGCTTCCCTGTAGACGTGTAAGATCTTCTGGCAGGTGTCAGTCTCTTGAGTCTTTCCGAAGCAACGGGTCGTATCTCAAAAGCGTAAAGAGGCCCGAAGAGACTTTGATCAGGTGAGCAGAGACTTTGAGCAGAAGACCCCAGGAGTGGGTTCACTCTCAACTCGGCCCACACTGAGCACGTGGTGGCGGAGACACCGCCGTTTCCACAGCCCTGTAGCCCTCCAAGGCAGCTAGGCACACCTGCGAACCAGAGATTCTGACAGCCGTTGCGAGGAAACGCGGGCATTATCAACGGGGCCGGGTCGATAACATTCTGCGTGGGACTTGTGCAGGAACAAAACAGCATACCGCCGTATTCCCGACCCAAGGATCTCGCTGATCCATCGAGAAAGTGCTGGTAGCGAGGAGATCTGCGGTGGGGTTGACGGTGAGTCTCGTCGAGGTGCTGACTCGGGCTACACCGAAGAAGCGGGCTCTTGAGATTGAGAGCAGGCCGACAAGGGTGCCGAGTAGGTTGGGAGTCATCAGCATCAAGCTCGGCAAGGGAAATTTCGGGGCTCGTGGACGTCCGAAACGAGATGATAGGCTTCGCTTTACGATGTCAAGCAGGAGTTCCCGGCAATGAGCCTCAGGAGACGTTGTCGCGGGGGCGGCAGAAGCTTGCCGGGCTCTGGAGAAGAAGCCGTCCTTGGCGGACATGTACGGCAAGTGCTGTAATCAAGATAGGCTGAGGGACCCGAAGTCCTTGGCTGGTTTTGTTGTTGCTCCTACCTAGGTAGACTTCGGATCATTAACGTCTCGAGCTGTTTCCTGTTGGCTTGTGTTGGTCAACCTTTTGAAAGTTGCGATCTGGCACCCGGATTGGAACAAGAGAGATGCATGCGGCCAGGAATATATCGGTGATATCCGTACCTCCGTCGGTCGAGGTGACTGTCTCGACCGAGGGGCAGATATCACTGGCGCTTTCATACTTTCTCACAGCATTATCAACTGCCATGGTCATACTGCGCTTTTGGTCACGGAAATTAAGCCGCTTCGGAGTCGGCTTGGACGACTGGCTTACTGTGGCTACGCTTCTCTTGTTATACTTTGTTCTGGCCCTCAGCGTGCTATTGGTCTACGAAGGGGGCGCGGGAAAGTCCATTTCTGAGGCTCTGAGAGAGCAGCCAATGGCACCAGTTACATCATTAAAGGTGAGTCGAAGTGAATGCTATCAATTCCCATGATATCCCAATGCACTTTCCGAACAGGTAATTGATTGATGGTCACAGCTTTTATATGCGCTTGAGTGGGCATACCTTTTCGCGTCACCATTAATGAAGCTATCGGTGCTTGCGTACTACTGGAGAATTTTCCCGACACAGACTATGAGGAAATACATCTGGATGCTAACAGCCGTGTGCGGTATCTGGTTCGTTGGGGTTCTGATCGGTAATCTTGTCGAGTGTCAGCCCATATCTTTCTTCTGGAACAAACTGTCAGCACCAGGCACAGGCATCTGCTACTTTCGAGTGGAGGTCTACCTGATTATCGTCGCAGCACCGAACATAGTCATCGACGTGCTGACTATTGTCCTCCCGGTATACGAAATCTGGCACCTTCAGTTGGAGCGATGGAAAAGGATTGCGGTCTCGGGGATCTTTGTGGTTGGAGGGATGTACGTTGAACCTATCCTCGAAATTTCATCATATGTTTGTGTCACTACTGACAGCTTTCTTGCACGAAACAGGGTAGTTATTGCAAGCATCATTCGCTTGATACTACTGATTGGTTTCTACTTCAAGAAAAGCACCGACCTGACCAACAATTTGGTGTTACCTTGGTTCGTGACTCTCGCGGAGATAGGTGTGGGCGTCGTTGGTGCATGCCTGCCATGTCTTATGGTCAGTTTCTCTCCCCGTATCTCTCCTCCATCCTTACCGAGAAATTCTGCACCAGTCCTGGGAGCCTTACTCAGGAATATCGCTGGGTCACTTCCTTCTTGTTGTACCTCGCCATTGGCAGGAGTTCCAAGGTTGTCACTCCCGGCGAGATTTCCAATTGACCAATCAAGGAACAACGTCGTTGAGACTATTTAAGGCGGCCTCGGATATACGTGCGAGATTGCTGACAGGATGATAGCCTCTTTACCGGCGTTTCTGGCATACGGCATCAGGAACCAAGACTTCCGGCTATGGCGGCAATTATGGCGGCCAGTCGTCTTTGAGGTCCAACGTGCGATCGCACATGCGGTCCCACACGGGCCATAGTCGGACTATAGGATCTAATACCGTCATAGCCGGTCATCCAGGAGGGATGAAACATCTGTCCGGTTCGCACGACACCGATCACCCATTCGAGAGGCTGCCCACGCGAGGCAACACACCCGAAGACGATGTCCCTCTACAGGGCATATATATCCGACACGACGTGACCGTTCAACGCTCGACCGTTACATTGTACAAAGAGGAGAAGATTTGAAGAGATTTGGGAATCTCTGAACTTTCACTAAGAGCTCTGGGAGAAAGTGCAGCTCCAAGATGGACAAACCTGCGATTCTCGGTGACTTTTGACGTCCTCCTCCACGTCTTCAGGAACCAAATAAGTAGCCCCGGAGAATACTTGATTTATGCCAGGTCACGGAGGCAAACCAGATCAGTTGGAAAGAGAGACCGCCGCCGGGACTTCTCACACATTCATTGGCGTGCCATACATTCACCACCAGCAACGAAAGCTATGGTGTTAGGCGAAAGGCAACCTTGGAATCCAGCTCGGTCTAGAGTCGGCTAGAGCCCTTCGTCGAAGTTACTTTGAAGATATGCTCCAGGTAATTCCACGTTCAGAAAGCCAGTCGCTCTGGCTGTGCACAGCATCATGCGAGGAAGGACATCATGGAGAGAGTATGCGGATCGACCAAGGTCCACGTCCATTCCGAAGGCCGCCGGTCTATAAAAGGGATCATGTCGAATGATGAAACGACCGGGGTTGGAGCGGATGTCCGTCTGTGAATTATGGGCACTTCTGTAGAAAGATTATTGTACAGATAATTGATTGCCTTGCAAAGAAAAATTGCACATGTTGGGCAAAGTGAAAGTGGTCCATAACTTGAACTGCTTACCTACCTAGGTACCTACCTAATCAGTATCAGCCCTACAGCTTACCAATCTCCCCCCCAGCAGGACCCTGAAGATCCTGGAAAGGCCTGGAAGTCGGCTTGCATGCAGCGGGGAAGCTCCATGTCAATGCTGCCCAGCCGCAGCGTCACAGCCTCGCAACCCCCTTTTGCCTAACTACTAGACTAGCCTTGTCCTTTTCCCCACGACTTCACACTTGGCCACCTTCTACCTGACCAGAGGTGCCGAGCCGAGCCGTGCCGTATTGGTCATCCAGCTGACGTGGGCGCTTCTGCCTCCCACTCACCTCGAATAACTATTTAAGAGACGCACGACGACGCCCTCGCCGGCCGGCCCGCCGTCGCCATGGCAAACCGATCCCCATCCTCCGAGGGCCACGAAACCTCGTACGTGAACATGACCGAGGTCGACCGCTCCCAATACGCCGACGCCAGCCTCATCGGCAAGCACTGCGAGGCCGAGTACTGCAACCAGCTCGACTTCCTCCCCTTCTACTGCCAGTCATGCGAGAAGACCTTCTGCCTCGACCACCGCACCGAGTCGGCCCACAAGTGCGCCAAGGAGGGCGCCTGGGCGGAGCGCAAGCGCCTGGCGCAGCTGGCCCGCCCCAGCGCCGGCGACGGCAAGCAGCTGCAGGACCACGTGTCGCAGAAGCCCTGCGCGTCGCCCGACTGCAAGACGACCGTCGGCACGAGCCTGGTGCCCGGCGTCCACTGCCAGGGGTGTAACCGCGACTACTGCCTTAAACACCGACTCAAGGAGGAGCATGACTGCGACAACCTGGTGCCCCTCGGCGCCCGCCCGGGCCTGCAGGCCGCCGACAAGGCCAAGTCGGCGCTGCAGAAGCTCAGGCTGTGGGGCGCCGCCAAGCGCGAGGCGGCCACGCGCGCGCTTCCTAAGCCGAAGCCCACGTCTGCGTCGCAGCGCTTGGTTGCCGTCAACAACCTCAAGAAGACCGCCAAGGGCGACGAGAAGCTGGCGCCCGAGAAGAGGGTGTACCTGTTCGTGGAAGCCGAGGCCGCGACGACGACGGCCAAGATACCAAAGGGCCAGTTCTTCTACTCCAAGGACTGGGTCGTAGGGCGGGTCCTGGACGCTGCCGCGCGGAGCCTGCAGGTCGAGAATATCAACAACCAGTCCAGCGAAGAGCGGGATAAGCTGAGGGTCTTCCACGTCGAAGGTGGACGGGTGCTGGATTACAGTGAGAAGGTTGGGGCTGCGCTTGTCTCGGGCAACACGATTGTGCTTTTACGCAATGTTGGACCGTTGGTACCTGATTTAATTGAGATGTAAAGTCGTTTGACAAAGGGGACGAATTCATAGCGCCGGCGTTGGGTTTTGGTCGGATATTTGGAGATAGACATTGAGCATGTCCGTGAGCGACTTGTGCTGGACGAGACCGAGTACATAATAAGATCGTATGAATTCTTAGTCTACGTGATTGGGTGATGCGTGCGCAAGAGGAGAAGATGTGGCGAGGCACACCTCGTACCGTGAGGGAGCGGCGTGTTTGATCATAAGGCCACCAGTATCTACAGTTCCTTCTCCTTCGGCTTTGTGGACAAGGCCTTTTCCCTGCCCATTGTGGGCGCCGCACCTACTGCATCATGGCCACCCATAGTTGCGAAGCCCTTGTGGAATACCCACTCAACAGCGTTCTCCACGGGCTGATCAAAGAGGGTCGGTAGGAAGGGAACGACAGCAAGGCCCAAGCCAATAGGACCCCACGTCCGTATCGTCTTGTTCTTGACATCCTTGAGCGCTCTCCCGCTGTACCTGACTACACTGTGGATGGTGAAGGCAGGTAGACCCATACTCGCTAAGCTCTGGAAGATAGCTCGCTGTGCCATGACCGTCTTGTAGTTCTCGAGTGGAGGGACAGCTTTTGGCTCAGCATCCACAGCTCCGACCGCTTCCAGGCCTGTGAGTTTTTGTTGGCTCTCCGACAATTCCACGTGTGGGTTCAGTGTACGCTGGTTGTGCAGGTATGATTTGTATCCTTCATACGACACATCGCCCAGGATATAGGCCCAACTGACTCCGTATGCGCCACGGACCAGCCATGGATGTGCGACCGGCCGAAATGATTCTCCTATGTCAGATGTGTCTGTAAATGTGAAGTCAGTCATAACTTGCTAGCCCAGTCGAACTAAAAGACGACTTCAAAAGCACCACCAGATGAAATCGCGCGTCGCATGTCCTGGGATGGCTGCTAAAATTTGGGTGGAGACGTACACGCGACGTAGCGATGAGCAGAAAGCAGTATTGTTCGAACTCGTGCAGCATATCCGGCAAATCGTACATTGGACTCTGTCGATTCTGGCGCACTTCAAGCGATAAATTTGATGTCAGCCGTCCGAGTCCTCACAAGCCATAGACCAGTGTAAAGAGAGGCGAGTCTTACTAGCCGTCCACGAGCTCGTCATACCAACTTTCGTCTTTGTCTTGCCTGTCGACTATCTTCTGCAGCGCAGGCGGCAGCTTCTCTCGGTTTGGAAGCTTGTCTGGGTCGAATGGGGCAGTTTGTGGAGCATTGCTCTTCTTGCCTGGCTCTGCAGCTGAGGCGTCCTCCTTGGGCGGCGCCTTGGAATCTTTGTCCGAGGCTTTTTCCCACCACATTGTGAGAGACGGTGGACAGTAGTATTGGCGAAATTAATGCTGGGTCTGCTCAGAAGTCTTGATTA
This sequence comes from Diaporthe helianthi, assembly GCA_001702395.2. Lineage (NCBI taxonomy): Eukaryota > Fungi > Ascomycota > Sordariomycetes > Diaporthales > Diaporthaceae > Diaporthe > Diaporthe helianthi. The sequence goes on along the minus strand of MAVT02000213.1, from coordinate 11,262 downwards.
GCGATGTTGGAATTGCTTGGGTTGGTGGCGCTTGGAGATCCAGAATTCAATTCCCATGAGACGGAAGAATGGAACATGACGTCGCTTTCTGCATGCTTCCACGGCTCCACCCCGGAGAGCTCGGCAGCTCGGGTGGAACCTTCTGCGCGCTTATGAGATCTTATCTTTCTATAGGTACCCAGGTACCCAATCTTGGCGGCTAATCACCCGCCGTTCTTGCCTGAGGCAGCCGCAAATTCAGCATCCGCAGGGTAGCTTGTCCCATTGAGCCGTTGCATCATTTCTCGACGCCGACCACGAAGAGCTCCCTCCCGACAACACCTCACACACCCCCGACCGACCCATCGCGAAGTCCGGCCTCAATTCCACACGCACGATGGTTCAATACTACAACGTTTTCGGCGCCCGTGTCGGCTCCCACTACGTCAGTGCCCGCGCCTTCCCCTCCGATTTCCTCCGACCGCGCGGCGGCAGAAGCCAATTCATCTCGGAACCAAATTGACGGCTTCCAAACTAATTGTGATGTGTGACAGCTCGCCATGGGTGTCCTGGGCGCCCTCTTCGGTGGAAGCAAGCTCGCTCTCGGCGGTGGCAGCAAGGCCGCGACCCAGACCCCTCCCATCAACGCATCCAGCAACGAAGAGGCCGACTTCATCAAGTACTTGAGCCCACATACCCGAATACATGACTCTCAGCCACTGACCCCCCCTTCCAGGCAGTTCATGGAACAAGCAGAGGCGGACTCGAAGGCGAAAGACAAGCACTAGACTGCGGCGGACACATGAGGAAGGGACTAGTGCATCTCAGATACCTGTTTCTGGGCCCAACTGTACACTTTTAGACGGCACAGGTACTAGGCAATTTAAAGAGGCATTCGTGCCAAAATCCTGTCGCAGCTCTGTTTCAAGCGGCGCGCGCAAGCCTTATTTATGCAAGCTCACGGCATAGTGGTTGGCATCATGTGCCTAACAAGATCGACGACACGAAATAAATATCTCAATCACGAACTGCACACGAGACAACACGAGACGCATTTTCTCAGGGCTACCGTGGCACTGCTCTGAAATGTCCTTCTTCAAATTCCCGAAATGTGCCTGCTCGGACCTCTCCTTTTCCAGTTTGCAGCAGCCTCACGAATGCTTCAGTCGAGTCCAGAGGATCTTTAGCTCCCAAGAAGTTGTTGAAGGCGCGCTCTTGGTGTGTCCTGGGCTGACGACCCAGAAGCATGCCCTTCTTCCTCGCCAACATTCGATTCGTCTAACAATTGCTGCAGCAACATGAACATGTTCAAGCCTGCCTTTGCAATATTGTACTCCACGGATTTGGGTGGCGGAATCTAATATCAATCAGCCTGGTGCCGTTGAAAGTGGACTTGTGGTTCTTACCTTTCTGCTGGCTGTTCTTTCTAGGCTTCCTCGAGCGCTTGAATTCATAACCACCCTTGGGACATATTCGGCCTAGGTTTTGTGCTGCCTCCTACCCTAATTCCAGAGAACGACAGCCCAGGATGAAGTTTACGTCTAAGGTTCTGCTCGCCGCTGCTTGCACAATAGCGAGCCCAATACCACGGTTGGCTCCTGTTACGAAGATGATAGTCATGTTGCCCAGTAATTTTATACAATCGGATACGTTGAGAATAGCGCCCACCAGATGGCTTTTTAAATAGGATTTACAAACGTTGGATTTTATTACATGAGCTGAGCTCCAGGCATTTCAGGCCCAAAACATGATTTCACGGACATAAGGGCTCATGTCTATCATTTCAACTCACTAGAGTTAAGCCCGTTCTCATTCAAGTCTCACCGCCAAGCGCCGAGGGTGGTGAGGTCCATGTCCGGTCTCAAGCGCCGTTCCTTCCACCAAAGTTATCTCCGGGGCCGAGTCTGCTCGGCCCGGGCCCGGGCCAGCTCATTCGCGTCAGACTTCTACACAGTAAACTTCAACCTGCTGTTTACACACAGATCAACTTTATCTTTCAGCCACTCACTTAATCCTGAAAGCGCAAGCTAGTCTGGCCAGCAATGACGTCCATTACTGTTTCAGACATTGGGGTTGCTGCAACACCCACACAGGTGTGTATTCCTCCTCCGAGACAAACAGTCAGACTGCGGAGGATCAAACGTCTAACACCACCAAAAGCTAGTCAAGTTCAGACCGGCCGGCCGGCTTACAACACCACTGTCTGTCTCGTCAAAAGTCGCACAAGTGGAACCAAATATGACCAAGCCACCCAATCACTAACCCCAAACCCCACAGCAGCGCTACTTCGTTGTCGGGACCAAACGCAGCCTCACCCAAGGACGGCGACCCGGTAATCTCACTCTACCAGCCAACATCGGGGACCGCCTTCGACCCGCGCTGCCGGCACTCCCTTCTGCTCTCCACGTCCGAGACGTCCCGCAACCCGCTCTTCCACCAGGCCTGCATCTACGTCCCGGAGCATGACGAGCTGTACGTCACCTCGGGCCTGCTGCAGACCACCAGCAGCAGCGCTCTGCCCGTGGTGCTCATCTCGCGGGTGAACCTGCGACGCAGGGGAAGGCCCCAAAGTAGTGTCCCTGGGGGCGGAGACGATGATGATGACGAGGACCCGGTCGGAGGCAGCGATGACGACGTCACCGCCGTTGAGTGGCAGAAACTTCGTCCCCCGCAGAGCATGACCATGCCCGCGGGTGGGGCACGGTACGGCGGCGGCGGCGGGCTTGTATTTTGCTCGCAGGGCAGCCTGGGGGAGGGATGCACGGGTGGGCTGTACTTCATGCCGAGGGGGAAACCGCCCGAGGCGCTGGTCGCGGGCTTCTACGGCCGCCGGTTCAACTCGCCCCATGACGTCGCCGTGTCCTCCCGGGATGGCGCGCTGTGGTTCACGGACCCGTGCGACGGGTTCGAACTGGGTTTCCGCCCCCGGCCGTTGCTGCCCTGCAGGGTGTATCGGTTCCACCCGGAGACTGATGACCTAAGGGTTGTGGCGGATGGGCTCGACAGGCCTGGCGGGATTGCGTTTAGTGACGATGAGAGTGTGGTATATGTCACGGACGCGGGTGCAACTGGGGGCGAGGGTGATGTGGGTCCCCCACGGTAAGGCTACGTCCAATATCTTGGGTGGCTTCAGAAATGTATCTGACGTGGTAACAGGGAATCTGCTATCTATGCATTTGATGTGGTGGTAAGGTCTGGTTCACCCTTCCTCACCAACAAGCGCGTCTTTGCCGTGCCCACCACGGGCATACCAGCCAGCGTGAAATGCGACCGGAACGGCTTTGTGTACGCTGGATGCACTGGTGGTATCGAGATTTGGAACTCGGGTGGTACGCTACAGGCTGTTGTCGAGATACCTGGTGAGTCCAATACCTACAGACTGACCCTGATAGCATGCCTTAATATCCTCCAGCACGGTGTTCTGGAGCCACAGCGAGATTTTACGTTGTCAGCAATTATTCTCCTCCCAGCAAAACCCTTCGGACGACTTCGAGTGCTTGTTTTGTACCAGGGCCACGATCGACTGACAAATTGCTGGCATAACTAGGTGGTGTCACTAGTTTCTGCTTTGGCCGCCAGGATGAGACGCGACGAGAGCTGTTCGTGTGCGCCGAACAGAGGCTGTGGAGGCTACGATTCGGCTGCCGGGCCAAGTCTGAACTGCCAATCGAACGAGCCGGTTGGTTGGAGTGGAGCGACCGGACCTCGCTCGTGACAGCGGTGCAGCGGTTTCCTTCCTGACAGCATCCTGTCTGGACTCTGGAACGGTGCGGTGGTCACGGCGTCGAAGCTGGGGCAAGCTAAGTGTTTTGATCCCCATGAATGAACGTTTTTTTCTTCAGCCCGACAGGAGACACAGGAAAGGCCCGGGCCGCACACAGGGAACCTAGGCGTCGGGGCCTCTTCCGGGAAGCACATATTGCTATCGGTACTTAATCCATGGATATGATGTAGACGTGTCACCTAGCATGCTTCATGCAGTCTTAGTACAGTTCCGAGTCTGTGTGTTCGACTAGTAACATTCTTCACTGTCAGCAATTTGTACTTACTCATTGACTTGGAAAAGAGACATCTTGAAATTTCGGGGGCCTGTTATACTAATGTTGAAGATTCTCAATCAGCTCTCATCACAGTGCTTGTTAAGTTGTTGTTCTCTGCACGGAGCAGCCCTCTCGGCCTTGCAACCATGAAAGCTTCAAATGCTTACTACCAAAGTAGCCTGCCACTAGCGGTTCAAGTCTATAAGAAAATACATCCTCCCAGTGAAATATTATACTTTGAGGCCAGTTTGGCTTGTGTAAGTATGTTTAAGACGATTGATTGAGTAGTTTCATTTCAAGATCCAGTCGTGAGCTGCATACCTAAGTAGTAGACTCCTGGACTCAACAGTACCTAGGTAACTGCTCTTCTTATGCTATAATTTCCAGGCTCGAGCTCCAGGGACTATGGGTAATTTTGAACTTTGGGAATCCACAAACAGTAGTTTTTTGTTCAACAATATTCGGTACCTCACTCGAAGCTGGAGAGTAGACACATAAAATGTGTTTCTCAGGTTAAGATAACTATTGCTGTTATCTCCAATCCAGTGTAGTTCATATCATGGATCATTTCTCAGGCTGATCGAGCGTACTTCAGTATATTCAAGATACTATTCTTTGTCCAAACCAGCTGCCCAGGTTACATACCCTAGGGCATGTAAGATAACCTGATAGTTCATTTTGATGCGTTTCTTCTACCAACGTGAACTGGATGGTATGTGCACCGAGAAAAAGCTGGCATACATATTGACGAACATTGGAAGTGAACATGTGAATGTGCTGCTCAGTGCCATGGTGCCCTACCTACCTCGATAGGTAAGTTTGGAATGAGTCTAAATGAATATTGATCGATTGTATAACGGTTGACGGCATCACAAACTCTGCTACGAGTTTCCACTGGCATTCTGCCTTTTTGGGACTTTGCCACAAATTTGCTTTAATCCAGTGCATGCTGTCAGAGCTTCACTGGCGGCAACGCCGACGACAGGAGAAACCCTATCGGGAAGGTGTGAACCTGGAGCTTGGATCATGTATCCCCCAAAGTCTCTTCGCTGGCTGAGGAACTTTAATCACATCGTGGCACCCAAATACCTAGGTATGAAAACTCAGTCGTCTACATCATGCTATTGTCATTCTATAGTGCCAACACTGAAGGTTTCTACTGAGAATACTGCATGTACATTAGAACTTGTACTTCTCAAAATCTTTTATGTAAACATACCTTAATGAAGAGACCGAGCTCACTGGCATATTGACTGTCCAAATGGGAGGTGAGGTCATATCGACGTCACCAATGAAGCTCAGGTATGCCCAAGCAAATGCGACTGCATCACATAACGTGCCCAGGCTCTTAGGCGGAATGTTCGATCTGAGTAGGAAAAGTCCCTGTCCCCGTCCCCCGGGGTGAAAGGGGTGGGGGATGCTGGCTCTCAGCCTGAGTCTCAGGTACACCAGGCAGGGGGGGAAAGCCGGGGAGTCCCATCGATCGGCGCAGAGCCTCCAAAAAAAAAAACAAAAAAAAAAACAAAAGGATACAAAAGAAACAGGGAAGATAAGCAAGCAAGCAAACCAGTCAGATCCCCGGACAGCCGTCACTGTTTCATGATTCCCGCGGGGCACCAGACCTTAGTGCTCGCGGGTTTCACGTTTGCGCGGGTCAGCCCAGATCCGACTGTGCCATTGATTGCTCGCGATATTGCTGCATCGGGCAAGAAAAAAAGTTCAAACACCGCGGGGCATAGGGCCGCATAGCATAATTGACCAGAACCTGGGCTACATTATGCCAGGTGCGCAAGGCCATACGGGATGGATGGGTTGGGTGTGTGGTGTGTGTGTTGCCGTATACTTGGTGTGCATTTTTGCCTTGCGCATGAGTGATGAACGGGGAGAAAATGGCTCGCATACAGGGAGGAATTATTTGTCATAATGCCTCATCATCAAAGGATCCATCCCCGTGATGCACAGAGTCCACGCAATCGCATATGCCTTTGACGGGCAAAGTGAGAAACGAAACTGTGTGGCTCTGGGTAAGGCAGACAGACACCTACCTAGGTACCTGGGCATGAAGGCCTGTGACTGGAGAGGACGGATCAGATGGAGTCGGTCTACGCTACAAGAAACTTCAACCCCCCCCCCCCGCTGGCACACCCACACAACATGGGGGCAAGAAAAGTGATCGATCACGCACATACCGGAAGATATTTTCTGACTTCGGAGTCCTGTCTCATCGTGAGGGAGGGAAGCGGATCAAGCCGGCTGCTTGCATCGAAGGTGTGCGTCGCCGCTGATTGATGACGAGAGAAAAGAAGCCAAGCCAGGCACAAGTGCACCCGGGAGCTTGATTCCCGCCCTAAGCGATGGCCTCGAGTCTATCGCCGTGTTTGTGCCCGGGGGAATGCTGTCAGGTTGGCTGCAAGTCAAGTTAAGCCCTTGCCTCGCCTCGCCCTGTCCTGCATGTGCTTTTGCTTCGCCAATTGCCTTTTACGGGGTACCATGTTGCAGCGATAAAAAGCCAATGATCACAAGCCAGAGCCATTGACACCGTGATACTCTCTGGCACCCACCACAGACGTATTGAGGCATACGATACGGGACTTGCAGGCCGAGTCATTACACGAAGATGGTCGGTCTTTTATTTAAGATTGTTACTGTCAGAATACCTCGTCCAGCAGCGGCGTCTGTGTGTTGCAATGTTCCCGCACGTGTCAGCGTTGCCCATTGTGGATATTGCGGCCATGGACGGCACATGAATTGCCAGGGTGCGGTGCGTGCGGTGACATCCGGATGGTCCCCTCCTCGTGGCATTGACTTCATGTGCTCAGTCGAGGGGGAGGGGGCTCCACCAAGGGAGGACTCAATCCATGGCGGGGCAGGAGGATTATTACTGTGTAGAAAGATTGAAGGGCCAAGGACAAACCGCGTGGTTCGAGAACAGCAATAATTAATTACTCGCTTCGGAATTTGTCCAAGTAGATCTCCTAAGTTTTCAATTTTTAAAACCTTTATTTCAGTGACCTGTCAGAATCACAGACATGACGCCAACGTGGGGTTAATCAAAACACAATTCCAAAAAGCACCAGCAAGTAAACCATTTTAGGCCTGGCACTACAACTGCTAAAAAAAAAGCATGGTTGACGTGTGGGGCCTTGGGCTCCGGATCGCGGGCGACATCGACGCACAGGGGACCGGGAGCTGGTCCCCGCCGACGATACAGGGGTGGGGGGGGGAGTAATTGGAGTTGCATCCCAGCTGGGGCCTCGGCAGCGCGATGGGCCAGACTCGGGGACCAGGGGCGGGAAGGTGGCAGGGTGGGTAGGTGGGTTTGCGCCTAGTTAAGAGTTAATTTATTCCAGACGCCATCGAAAGCCCTGTGAGATGACGAGGAAAACTTCCATGCAGCAAATCGTGTGTGCTGCGCATGGCGACGGGGATCAGACCGGACCCGCCCTGCATGTTCTATTCGACAAACATGCATTCGGATTGGGATCCTGAGTCGGGTGTCGTCGTCCCCGTCGGCGTGGCAAAAAGGGTTATCGCATAGTATAGTATAACGGTTCCTGGCGAGACCATAGTTAAACCCACGCCAGCCTGCAGGACCCGAACACGATAACCGCATTCTCGTGTGGCCGACCGGTCGGTCGGTTCGGTGTGCTTAATTAAGTAGCGACGAGAACAGGTTGAACCCCAAGCATCATGCATGCATGCATGCACACAGGCTGGTTGTCTTGCAGATGGAACACATGACAAAGTCATATCAGCTGCAGGAGGCAGGATCAGGAATTGCTCTTTGATTAATCGAAGAAAAGGAATTTGGGCTACATAAAACCTTGCAAAAAAAAAGAAGTCGTCCACAGTCAGGGCTCACGTGAAGCAACGAGACGCGCGCGTCAACTCGCCGTGCTCCGCGCATAAATGATACGACGACGGCTTCCGTAAATGATCGGTCGGGCCCGCCTTTCGTTCGTCCATCCCACCAGCCCACCTACCGTGTGTGCCAGCTGACCACCAATGCACAGACAACAGAAACCGGATTGGATACCAGGATTCTTTTCCTGGCATGGGTTGTTGTGCCCTCTTTTCGGTCGGCCGTTTGGTAGGGCTGGGAGGGCTGGAAGGTCTAGAAGGGCTGAGAGCGGCACCGAGGCACACACACATACATAAGTGTCACCTTAATTCTCGTCCTGCATTCGTATTCCAAGGCATGAGAGTACCTAGGTAGTAGGCCACATGCAGTGCAAGTGTAGCAGTAACTACCGAGGTACCTAGGTAGCTTTGCGGGCGTACTTTCTCGCTGCTGGCCCCCGTACCTGCATTCTGGTTGCACATTCTAGGTCCTCCCCCCTCCATCATGTCGCCGTCGTGCTGCAACAGCAGTAGCAGTACGGCGCTAGTCCTGTCTGCAGGGGAACAGACTGCACGTACATACAGTAGCTTGGATGTTTCGGCCTTCTAGCTCGAGGTGCAGGTGACATTACTAATTGCTTGTAAAATGCGTGTGCAATTTCCTTTTTTCTTCTTTCTCGGCTGCGGCCCGCTATTAGCTGACGTCTGTGAAAAAGCACTCGAGGTCGTGGCTGAGACGTGGTAGAATAGAATTTCACCGACGTCACATGGCTAGGCGAACGTGTAATACATGGCACGCCTGACGGCATATGCATGCACTTTATTAGAGGCCGAGGTTAAGACACAGGGCCGTCTCGTTGATGTCTTCGTCCCTACTGGGCGAGCTCCGCTTTGGGCAAGAAATTGGCAGGCAGGGTTCAGTAAGGAACATCCGCGACGCACCGATCTCTGCTTAACCTTCCCCCTTGGTGCTTAGCTGTCGTCGCAGGCTGGGCCAAGCCAGCAGTTCGCTTGGTTTTTGGCGAGCCCAAATTCGTTTCATACTGTCAAAACAAGATTCCCTGATCGCTCGTTGATGTGGCAGGCGCTGTGGCAGGATTCAGCTCCCCTCCGCTGGTGGCCGGACCCGATTCTTGGCAATGGTGGCAGAAGAGCGGCACAAGCCGGTGCTCACTCGAAATGGGGCTCTTCGCGGGTAGCTAGCTCCTTGTGCGTGACCGATCAAGCAGGCAGGTCCCCTCGTCTTCCCTGCATGAATACGATGGTGCGTCCAAGAGGTGTGGTGAGGTGGTGATTGGACATTGGCATGGCGGCATTTGTTTCGAAGATGGTGAGGCGTGGCTGCGTGGGCGTTGTCCGATGGAACAACGGCCATCCGAGGTAAGAGGCCGAGACAGACAGGCGGATTGATGAGTGATCGAGTGAGTGAGTGACCGACGCCCACGACCACGAACGACCACGACCAGTTGACGACCGGCGGGTCCTGCCTGCGCCCTGTGTGTGAGCTGTGTGATGTAAAATCGCAAGATGGCAATTGGGGGGTCCATTACCAGCCTGTTGGGATGCGACTGGTGGGTTAACCCCAAGGTTTTGGTAAATGTTTGTTTTCCCATAAAATGCAGATATATCGATTGATTCTCGTACGTAACACAATATCTGTCCGGCTTGGAGATGCACCTCAAAATATCGCTCTCAGATACACCCCACCCTCTCCTCTCGGCTTGGAGACGAGTGGTACCTGGCAGCGCCCAGATCTTGTGTACATAATTTTAGCCCAATCCATTGATAGCAGGTAGCTGTCGTGGAGAACCTCCAATTGGTTTCCACTTCAGTACCATGGTCGCGGCACAATAGACCAGAGGAATGCACAGACCGTCCAGATGATCAATGATCAGCGGCCCCCTGGCACATGCACAGCACCTGCTGCCGTTTCGAACAGAAATCGAGAAGCCCTTGCAGAATCAGGTGGTGTGGGCCAGCCATGCCAGGCCAGGCCATGCCAATTCCATTGCAGCATCGTGCGAAATCTCTGCTCGTCAAATAGTGTGCATACCTAACTAGGTACCAAAGACATTGGCATCTAGTGTGTACCTGGTGGATCAGAACTGATAGATGACAGCAGAGGCCTCAATCGACAGTCATGCCGGACCACTTATGGAGCTTGGACTGGCTGGCTCTCGTGGGAGTTGGGGCCACTGTAGCTGGTGGGGAGCGGGCCGGATTGAAGGATTCGGTTTCTGTCAACCACTCCACCATAACCCCCCGGTCCAATTCTTGGTAACATGATCAGAGGGAATGCGACCGGAGATTGCAACTGCCTGGTCAGGTGTAGCGGGCATCATCGCTATTATACTTTCAGGACCTTGGAAGGGTGGAGGTGGCACTCAAGAGAGGCGCCGTTTCAACGAGTGCCTGCCTGTGTTTGCGTCTGTGTGGCCGCCACAACAGCCCACCGACCATCCCGGCCCCCCGTCCTGTAAATAGAAGCAGGAGAAGCAGTGAGCCAGGCGGTGGGGCGGGGCGAGGCGAGGCGAGGCGAGGTGGTTGTGCAGTTTGTGACCCAGACAGAGGCGACCAGAGTCGACCAGAGTTCGACGACCAGAGCTAGCAGAGGCTTGAGACCAGAGGCCCGTAGCACTAGGGCGGCAGAAGAGGGCGCGGGCACGGCCGTGGCCGTGATGATGACATTCCAATACCGGACGGCAGCCCACCCCCATCACGACATGCGCCTGCCCGCTTGTTATTCTCCGCCGGGCCTTGTCCCAGCCTGGTGTCATTCCGCCCGGATCGCTGGTTCGAGATGGAGAGGTTGGAGGTTGGGATTCCGGGTTGCAGTGGGGCCCTGTGACGAGTATTGTAGTGTGGTATTTTCCGGCTGCTACGTGCTGCGTCTCCGTCTAGGTCTCTTCTATATCCCCCATAGACCCCCCCATCTTCCCCTTCCCGTGCCCTATATCGAATCCAGGTTAGTTATATCTTAGTGAATTTAGCCCCTATAAATTACCTACAAAAGAATTTCAAACAATATACTAGAGTTAGAGGTCTTTATATTACTTATCTTTCTTATCCTATAAGTCTCTTATAAAGATTTTAGCGCCTAGACCTTAGTATTTTACGCTAAATCTACTATTATAGTAAGTATACTCTTATTAAGCTTAAATTCATTATCCCTAGTAGAATTTTAGTAAAGAGTTAGAAGTCTATAATAAAGCTAGTTAACTATTTATAGTAGGTTTCTTATAGAACTTTATAGTAGACTTCTTATAGAACTACTACTACTTAATAAGGAGTTAAGCCTATAAAGTTATAATAATAGTAGCAGAGTTGTAACAATTAAAACTACAATCAAAACTACAAATTTTTACCCCCTTGCTAAATTTATAAACTTAATAATAATTACTAA
>MAVT02000212.1:0-43920 GCA_001702395.2 Diaporthe helianthi | reverse complement strand
TATTTATATAGTATAAGGCTATAGCTATATACCTAGATAGGCTTTTTAATACTATTCTTTTATAAATACTAGGTCTCTAAGCGTTTACTACTATATAAAGGGACTATACTTCTTTAGGGTATCTATAGATTAAGAATAATATTACTGGAGAAGGTAGTTAGCTAGGAGACCGGTTAGAATGTAAAGTACCTAGCTACGTCTACTTAACTTTAGAAGAGAGTTTCATGAAAACCTCGCCGAACAACATTAAATTCACTAGCTATCATCAATAGGCTAGAATTTATTCCGGTTTACATATCACATCTTCGTCAGCTTTAAGTACCTGCGCTTGCACATCCTAAATCAAGATATCATTACTATCGTGAAGTCTCGAGACGAAGTTTGAAATGTTTTTACGTCAGAGTTTGAGGTAACCAAGCACTCAACGTTCAGCTTACAGAGCCTCGGCAAGTCTTGCGAAACAACACAACTATGCAGCTCATTAAGCTCAAGCGTTAGATTCCAGTGAGATCATCATCCCAGGTTTCAACCTGGACCGGCAATAGTCCCCCATGGACAGCACCCATGTACTGCATAGCTTATAATGACCCATTCAAGTTCCACGATGATACGCTGAGTGATCAGCGAATAGCATTGTCGCACTTGAGCAGGTCACGGGGCAGAGCCCAATGTCATGGGAGGTGACGTCTTCCACATCCCCGTCCCTCAGAGGCGGAAGGCATGGGAATTAGGATAAGAATCTGCGCAGTTGGTTGGAAGAGACTGCAATCGAGGAGTTATCGCGGAGTACTTCGACCATGAAGTCACATTGTAGACGCCTTGTCGGACCCTTCAATGTTGTTTTTAAAGGATGCCCTGTAGCCGAGAAAACAAAAACCAATGTGAAATCGGGTACATAATCTAAAAGCAGGGCACAGACCCCAAGAGAACAGCTTCTTCGATGTTATAACAATATGTGAAGTATTATGTAAATTTGGCTAATTTTGTTTATACAATTCGATGATTTACAAGACAATTACCATCTTAAAAGTTCTGCGCAATGCGCCTCGTCCGAGCAGAAACCGAATCGTCCCGGCTCAATTTGCCACCTCCACCGCCCCGCGTACCGACGCCGGGAGTCTCGGGGTCGAGTATATCAGTAGACACGTCCGAAATGACAGAAACCGACGCGGCGCTCGAAGCCCGCGGCTCGGCCTGGACGCTCTCGACCCAGCGCGAAACCTCCTTGTCCAGCCTCCGCTGCGAGCCCTGGCCCAGGCCCTTGAGCCTGCGCTGAGCTGGGGTGTTGTTCCCGGCGGCGGTGGTTGGGGTAGTGGTGGTTTTGGTGGTTGAAGGAAAGGGGGAGAAACGCGGGCCGGCGAGGGGTTTTCGGAGCTCGGGCAGCTTGGCCGTCGGGGGCTTGGACCGCGGCTCGTCTACGACGAGGCTGGCCCTCCTTGTCCTTGCCATGTCGGCAGAAGCGGCTGGGGGAGGGACTTTGATCGCTGGAATTCGGCCCGCCTGTCATCTGTGGCGGGTTCGTCCGCCGCGCCCTTCCTACCGCGAGCGAGCTCCCGTGCCGGCTTTGGGAAGAACGACGATATCCGCTTCGCCTTATCGCTAATCATGACCACGTCCACCGGGCCGACCATCGTGCTCCTCCTCCTCGGTCTTGAGAAGTTGTGCACGAGGCGCGACCTCGTGGTGTTATTCCTCGCGAGAGGGTTCGCCTCCACGGGGATGATGCCGTCCTCATCTGTGTCGAGGTCTCGAGGCTTGATATCCGGGATGGGCACCTCGACGAAATTATTTCTTGACGAGGGTGGTGCGATGGCGTTCTGGCCTGTCCCTGTCGTACTGAAGTGGCGGGATATCTCTGTGGACGCGCGCGGGTCCAGGTCGGCTTCTCGGGCGATAAGTGAGTCCCTCCGCCGAGCTGCGGCGCGGGTGGGCAGGTCTGTGAGATTTGGCAGCGTCGGGCGTCGCTGACGTGGTGGCTTCATCTGAGGTTCTGTGGGCGGTACCGAGGAGGATCGTTGGGCTCCGACTATAGACTTCCTCCTCCGCCTTGCTGCGTCCGGCAACTGGGATGGAAGCACCGGATTCGTGGCCAGAGGATTAGGTAGGGCGGACAGATTTGAGAAGACTGTCGATGCCGCATTGCTGTGTGGCAGCAGACGATCGTGGTGTGATTCGGAAGTCATTGGCCTCTGCGAGTATTCTGAGTCTCTTGTTGGCGGTCTCCACGAAAAGTCTCCCTTGATGCCCGGCGAGTTTCCAGGAGTGTGAATTGTCTCCTTGGACCCGAATATAGTGTCCAGAGGCGGGGGGACGGCTTGGCTGCGTACTCGCACCGTATCTCTTCTTGATCTCTTTCTTTGCTCTACTCGGGATGACCTGTTTGTCCACCCTGAAGGTGCGCTGTTTTGCCCATTGGGGCTCTCGCCTGCTGATGACTCTGGGATGTTCATCTGTGACCTATCGAATGATTCACGAGGTATTCCTACAACTGTATTCCTCGCCCCTTTTTTGGTTTGTCTTCCGCCCTGCACTGGGTTGCTTCCCTGTCTTGAAATGCTCAGATCAAACGTATCTTTCCGGTATTCCCGTTCCGTCGCAGTAATGAAAGTCTGTGGCGACAGAATGCAAGTCGCGAACGGGCGGTCAGTGGTTTCGATTACAATTAATATCGCCAGCATGGACAACCTAGGCGCTGATGTCAGTCTCGTCTTTCCCCTTCAATGCCACAGCACAGATACTCACAAGGCCACAGCCGCGATCAGGAGCTGGATCCAGACCACGTTTTTCTTGACGCCAATTTGAAGGTTGAGCCCGAGCATGGCCGCCACGAGAGCGTTCATGACGATAGTCGCAATCCAAAGTGGCACGCTAAGTCGCGCGATGAGGAAGGATACCGCCGCAAAGAAGTATCCGTGTATCTGCGGGCTGCCATTCTGAAGGCTCCGCACATAGTTTTCCCGCGATGCGAAGATGTGCATGAGAATGTAGACATTGCCGGCGCAACTCGAAACGAACAGCAGTATCCTCGACAAAAGGTCCTGCCTCCCACCAACTGACGTCTCGAGGCCGAAGCGGACGACAAGCACGCTGATGGTGATGCCGCATCCGGATGCGAGAAAATGGAGGACCAATGCGAGCAGGATCAGGATAGGGCATGCGCGGCGGCGCTTGTTGGTTCCCGAGTTCTTGTCATTGACAAACTGAAATATCGAGTCATCGTTGCTGGCAGTTAAGATGCGCTCTTTACTGTGCCGGGGTTCCATTGGTGAGGTCCCTCGGACGACTGCCTTTGTCATGTGCAAGTCTTTTGACTCTGACTCCTCCTGGTTATCGCCATGAAGACCTCGTCATCCGTTGGTGATGCTGGCGTCTGTGTGTGCGCGTGGACCTCCGATATATCGTCGGTATTATAATGTAAAACAACAATGAGACCAGCCCTTGCGAGTAAGTGTATATAAATATTTGTGGTCGAAAAGATAAAGTTTATTCTTTCTCCAAAGTAAAAGCAACCCAACCCCAAATCATCAGATGCTCACCACAAGTCATGCCATGTACAAACTTTCAAATGTTAGGAAAGAAGGTTCCAGCCCTAAGGAGCAACCGTCTAAGCTTTTGGGATGTGCGAGGTGGACGCATGGCAATGCAGCTGAAAATATCAAATACATGACACCAACCAGGCCCAGGAGCTAAAACGCAATGCAATGAGCGCTTGCAGGGCCAAGATGGGTCCGACCGTGGTACAGTGGCCGTCAGGCGTCTCGAAAGGGAACCCAGTGGACCCCCATACCGGCCCCGGACTGTCACATCCACCAATATTGACACCAAACATTGCAACCTTTTGAGTGCGCCCAAAAGCAACAGCCGTCCAGCCCAGCTGAATACGAGCAAAACATGCGGAATTCCGGTTCGCTTGGCTGATCACCCAACCCTCTCATGGATTAAGCTCATCGTGACTTTTACACAAACATTGAAATTGGCCGTGGTCTAAGCCGTGCTCTCATGAGAAGCCAAGAGGCTAAAACGCTCGGATGCCTCCCAGGCATTCTGAGACAAACGTGCGGGGACCTCCGACGACTCGGAGACGCCTGGCGACAGGGAACCGACTGGACGATATCAACATTCCCACGGACGAGAACCCTTTAGCGAATCAACCAGGCGTGTCAACCCTCAGAACTCCAAATCCCCAGCACTGGGCGAACCCAACTTCTTGTACGCTGATCGATCCCGAGTCATCGAGGCCTTGCCGTCGAGTGGTGTTGTTCTTAATCCGTACGTAAGTAGACAACCCGAAGGCGTACGGTCCCTTCATACAGTGGTAAACGCTCAGAGACCCAGTGTTTGCAAAATACACAGTGTTAAAGCTCTGCTGTTGGGAACATCAATTTCAACGGTGTGGGTTAAAGAGAGATCCAAGCATTCGGTGAGATTGGACTTCTTCACCCACTTGCTTTCCATCAGCTCCATTACCAACTTAAGTAAGGTACTCACAATTCCCTCTCGATTCTCTTCGCAAAATGAGTAGATTCGTAAGTCAACAACCCGCTTCGCGCAGCACAAACTCCAGGCAAACAATTTTGTCCCTTTTATGTTAAACAGTTTTTCCAGTGATTCAAGACACGATTTAGATTAATTTATCAAATATGTTCTATAATGGCTCTCACGCGGTGAACTCTCCTCTTCCTTTGCCGCTCGCAAATCTTGACGGTTATTCCCCTTCTAAGTCGAGCGATTCAAGTTACGCCTATAACCCTCATCCGGTGGAGGTTGCCAGAGAAACTCCAATGCCGGACAAGTGAGTTTAGAATGCTGCATCACTCCTGCTGATTTTGATATGCATTTGATAGTGACACCAATGCATACCTGTGTGCCGGCTTCCAAGGTAGGTACCATTAAGCACTGCCAATCAACTTTTCCACTATGTTCCCAGAAAGATGCAGCAGCGACGAGCATTGGGTTACTTCGATGGACGTCATGGCCACCCGGAAGTTTCGGTGAATCCAATCGACCAGCTCGATAGAGACGATGGAATCAAGGCCCAGGGACGGCAAGCTAGTCCTCACCGAGAAGCCGTCGACAGGCTGCATCAGGATTTCGGCCAGTGCCTCGCACAAGGCATTGGCCAGGCCCTCGATGGTTGCAGGGTCTCTCCACTTGGGGTTATTAGGGTCCGAGGTGGCCAGGTCGGCGATGTTTAAGAGGTTGAAGCCGTCGCCGGGAGCACCCCCATCCTCATAGCCCCCCCTGCCAGGCGTTTCTCTGTGCTTTGCTCTCTCGCCAGCCCCAAAGAGATAATGAGCAACGCCGAAGCGGACGTCTCTCTTCCAGTTGATCCTGTTGCCGGGTTCGGCGAGGGGCATATCTGGCACGGCACCCAGGCAGAACGAGTGCAGCGGCCCGCGGTCATTCGAGTGGGCGACGGCCACCTCGGCGGCGGCCAGGACGTCGCGCTCGGTGAGGAACAGGTAGCCCGCGCTGCGGAAGGCGGCCGAGTGGCCGTCGTGGCCCGTCAGGTAGCCCATGTCGCCCACGACGCCGACGTCGATGAGCGATGCGGGCAGCCCTAGCCCGTGGCGGTACTCGACTAGGGCGTCGAGGTAGGTGTTGGACGCTGAGTAGTTGGCCTGCCCAAAGTAGCCTGTGATGCCGCCGCCTGAGCCAAAGATGAGGAAGAAGTCCAGCGGCAGGGACTCGGTTGCCTTGTGGAGGTTCCAGGTCCCGTGGACGCGTGGCTTGATGGCTTTTTGCCATTGGTCAAATGTCATGGTCTTGAGGCCATTGTCCTGTGGAATGAATCGAGGTAATTTAGCATGCTATTCACGATCCGGGTGCGGAGGGTGCTTTTGTAGGGAATAGAAAAGAGCACGACTTACACAAAGTACCAGTGAGAGTTGTACAACTCCAGCAACAGGCAAATTCTCGGGCGCGAGTGAAAGAGCCCTCTCGACGTCGTTCATGTCACTCACGTCTCCCGAAATGGCCTGGACGCGGCAGCCCGGGTAGCTCTCCAGCTCGCCCAGGAATGGCTCGTGTTCCGGGGAGGCGGCAGAGCGGGAGAGGAAGACGAAGCTTCGAGCACCATTCTCGGCCATCCAGGTCGCGACTGATCGGCCGATACCCCCCGTGCCCCCAACGAGCACATAGGTGGCGTCATCGCGGAACAGGCTGCGCTGCAAGCTCTGTGCCGTGGCTTTCGGCATGTTCCCTTGCGACAAACTCATTGTGGTATCAACCTCTCCGGGGCCGGACGCAAGTGTAGGGACTTGGCGGGAGTCGTCGTGTTGAGCCTGGAAATCGCAGAGGTCGAACCATTGCATCCGCGGGATCTGGACAACTCCGTCCGTGATGATGTAGTCGAAATCAGCATCCAGACTGCCGCCACTGCGTCTGGAGGAGAGACTCTGAGAGATTTTCCACAGTGCTTCGCCAAGCGAGCTGGCTGACTTCGATGGTTCGTCGACCTCCACGATGGTGACGTCCACACCGCCCTCCATGCGGGCAGTCCTCACGACACCGTGCGCCATGGCGGAACGAGGATCACTGCAACTGGTTAGGGCCGACGGAGTGACCCATATTAGGCTGCCACGCAGGCCAGTCAGTTTTGTCATGAAGGGGTGGAAGCTCGCCTCATCCAGGCTGTAGAACGTTGGGGAGTGAAGATCGAGGAGGCTGATGACAATATTCCCCGGCTCAGTGTTTTCCGGCACCTCAAAGACGATATTGACCTTGCAGTCGTAATTTTTAAACACTTGGCCCAGTTGTTCAGCCGAAAGAAGCCCCTGCTCGTTATTCGTGGTGAGTACGGTGACCGTTTGGCTCAAGGCAGCCGGCTGTGGGAGCTGAGCGAGGGTGAAGCTCATGTCTGTGCCTGAAAATACGGCAAAGCCAAGCTCTTCTAACTTCTCACAGGCAAGCTCTCTCATCTTTTCGAAATTCTCGGGATCTAGGTCAAGTCATGTCAAAACGTATTGCCACAGCCAGCAGATGGAACAGAAAGCCGACGTACCTGTCGAATCATAATGAACGATGACCCGGCCCCACGGGCGGAGCATTGTGCTCAGTTCTTGGAGTTCTTCTTGCACCGACTCGTCCTCGACAAGCAACGACTATGATGTCCTGTCAGTCCGAGTCCAGCGAAAGTAACGGGGTTTTGAAAAGCTCAGCCACCTACCGAAAGGCTAGCGACGACAAGATCTACGCCTCTGACAACCAGAGACATATCCTCGGCGCTGACCGCCATAACATCAGCCAGGCCCTCTGCGGCGAGACTAGCCTCAGTCTCGCCCAGAGCCTCGGCGTCAGTGCAGGCGTATGTGTAGCTCTTGAAGTAACGCCGGCGGGGGTCAGGCCGGAGGGCGTCGAGCACATGCACGGCCGAGCCGACGCCCAAGCAGGCGTCGCCAATCTCGAGAATGTCGGCGTCTGGATACTTCCACCCGAACAAATAGACCGCACGGTGGACGTCTTCGACAACATTCTGATCGCTGGGGGGCGGCGTGCCATCTACGCTTGAGTTTAGGTTTAGAGTCCTGCGGGTAACGGAATCCAACATGGTCAGGTCGGTGTCGCAGGTGAAGTGTGACCCCAGCAATTTGTCCCCCGCGCCTCGCCTCTTGGCCACGGGCAGCTCAGAGATCGATAGGCCCTCGAGCACGGCGACAGGGCGCCCTTGCTGAGACAGCATGACGGCATGGAAGATTTTGTCCCTGACTTCGCTGTCGTCTCCCGGCGTGGGATCTGCCGCCTCTCCAAAAACGTGCATGTCGAGCTCCTGGCTCGCAAAGACTGCGAGGCGGCCAAGCTTGGTCGGCAGGTGGATCTTGTCAAAGTTTCTCATCAGCCCGTTAGTGAGCGCCACAAGATTGATCTGTAATAACTGGTCCAGCATTGCTGGGTGCGAGGCATATGCGTCGGAGTCCTCGTATGAGTCGAATACGGACGCGGTGGCCTCCTCGGCAGTCACACTGGCCCTCATGTCCTCTAGGCCTCGAAACATGCCAGTCCAGTCGACGCCTATCTTGCTGGCGCCCCGGTACCATGTTTCGGTGTCGATATGCCTCGCAAGGCCTTTCGTGGCCTTCTCATGTCCCAATTCAACCAGCGTCTCCGCGTCAGGGCTGATTTCGGCGCCAGACCGAATATATCCACTGCAATGAGACACCCAGTGCTCGCCGTCACTCGACATGATCTTGAAATTGTACCATGCATCTCCGTCTTCATCATAGGTTGCGCCTTCTGGGATCAAGCGCGTGTAAAACTCGACCCTCTTGTCTTTGAGGAGCACCAGGCCAGTCGTGAATGACACATCACGAACCGTGAACGGACGCACCCCGCCAGCAACCTGCCGCATAGCCTCGCCGACCATGGCCACATAAGCAGTAGCAGGGAAGACCATCGACCCATTGACGACGTGGTCATTCAGCCAACCAGCCTCCTTGATGTCCAACGTATTCCGCCAAGCAGGCTCGATATCGTTCCCCTCCAGGACCCGGGACCCCAGCAGCTGGTGGCGGGGGTACCGCCTGTGCTTGAACCTGGCGGCGTTCCGGGGCTCGTACCAGTGCACGGCCTGGTGGTGCCACGGGTAGGTCGGCAGGTCTGGGATCACGCGCGCCTTGGGGATGATGCCGCCGAGGTCGACGTCGTCCACGCCGAGGGAGAAGAGGCGGCCGGCGAGGAGGAGCAGCGAGTGGCTGCTGTCCTGCTGCCTCTCGAGCGTCGTGACATACTCGCACGAGGCACCCGGGAAGTCCCGCAGGATCTCGTGCACTGGCGTCCTGAGCGCCGGGTGGGGGCCGATCTCGACGAAGGTGTTGTTGGGGTCGGACTCGAGTATGTTTCGCATGGCGCTGTTGAACTTGACTGGGAGGAGGAAGTTTTCCACCCAGTATTCTAGGCCGAAATCGGCGCTGGTGATCATCTGGCCTGTGACGCTGGAAAAGTGCGGGCATGAAGGGGATCCGGTATCCTTCACGTAAGGCCTCATCAACTCGCGATAGATCCCAGTCAGGGGCTGGAGCCAGGCTGTATCGGTCGACGTTAGAGTCAGGGGGAAATTAATTGGAAATAAGCACTTCCGTGCAAATAATTTGAGGCTTTACTCACGCGAGTGGAAAGATGTCTCCAAATTAAGAATCTTATACTTGACGTCGGGATGTCGCCGGCCGATCTGATCGACGCAATGCTGGATACACACAGGATCCCCGGACAGGGTAGTGCTCAGCTGGCTGTTCTCACAGCCCACCACGACGCCCGGGATGAGAAATGGCTCGACAGCCTTGGGGCCGAGGGAGACCGCGGCCATGGTACCCTTGGGGACATTTTCGCCCTTAATGACAACGCCCCGGAAGTACGCGATGGCCATGGCCGCCTCGGCCGTGATAGCTCCCGTGGCATAGGCGGCAGCAGCCTCGCCGCCGCTGTGTGCCGTCACAGCCCCCGGGCGCAGGCCGAGGCTGAACAACATGTCCGTCAGGGCGATCTGCACTGCCGTTGCACACGGGTGAGAATAGCCGCGCTGTCCGACCTTGCTGGAGATTGGGTCCTCTTTCATGAGCTCCTCCTCCAGCGTCCAGGCTGGAGCCTCGGGGAGCGACTGGAGGAACCTGTCCAGCCTCTGTATAGAACTTCTGAATGCCTGGTTCGAGGTGATTAGGGACTTGCCCATGCCGGCCCAATGTGCCCCCTGCCCGGTGTAGACAAACACGAGTCGACGGTTGACCCTTGACGTCGAGATGGGGACTTGACCCGTTTCAAAACCACCCTGAGAGTCAGCGACCACGTAGGACCGATATCCCAGGTGCTCCCTGTGGAATGCTAAAGTATAGGCCAGATTGTCCACTTGATCTGGATGTTTCTTTAGATAGTCCTTATGTAGCTGTACTTGTTTGTCCAGCGACTCGGGATGACTGGCCGAGAATAATAACAGTCGATTGGAGGGGAGGTCAGGAATGAAAACTCCAGAGTCCGTCTCGCTGTCGGGCGAGTTGCAGCGCTGCCCTCTCTCGAACGAGTCATATGAGTCGATAATTATGTGAGCGTTTGAGCCAGATACGCCAAAACTATTTACGCTGTAGTCCGACGTGGAAATCAGCGCCAGTGATGGGGACAAAATGGCTTTCTTGGGGCTAAAGGTAATTAAGCACGTACCTGACCCTCTCGTATCGATCCAGTGGCCAGGCTTCAGGCTCGGTGGGGACCCGAAGGTGAGCCGACGCCCATGGTACTAGGGGATATAATGTCAGGGTCGTTTCACGGCGCAGTGAAGATGGGTAGAAAGCTTACTCCTTGGGCTTGGATCCTCCAAGTAAATATTCGGGGGTATCACCTTATGTTCTAGCGCCAACACTGCCTTGATCACACTTGTAAGGCCAGCTGCGCCTTCAGAATGACCAACGTTTGGTTTTACCTAAGTAATGTCAGTGAGGTGACTCTTAAAGAAATAAAGGGCATGGGAATCACGGACAGCCCCCATCAACACTCCCCCGTGGGGTCCCCAGATGCGCGCAACGGCACTTGCTTCCAAAGGGTCTCCGGTTGGAGTACCAGTGCCGTGGCATTCGAAAAATGCAGTCTTGGAGAGATCACTGATGCCGGCGTTCTTGTATACCTGCCGAATCAACTTTTCTTGTACGATATCGTTCGGCGTCATGATTCCAAGAGACCTCCCGTCATTGTTTGTTCCGCTTCCACGAATAATTGCACGTATGGGGTTGCCGTCTCGAAGTGCATGGCTGAGTTTCTTGATGTATACTGCGTTGACAGCTTCCCCTCTTTGGTATGCTTGTCAGTATTACTCGAATATCTCTTCATGATTCGGAGTTACAGGGAGCGCGAGCACAGGCTTACCTTCCATAACCATCTGCCAAAGAGTCAAATGTTTTGCACTTCCCACTCGGCGAAAGCACGCCAGTCTCGGTAAATACAATGCTGGTCAATACCGAAGTCATGATATTGCATCCGAGCGCCATGGCGGAGGAGCAAGAACCGTTTTTCACCGCTTCCGCGGCGAGGTGGAGCGCCACCATGGAAGAGGAACAGCCAGTCTTGATTAGAAGAGAAGGACCAGTCCACCCATACTCATAAGAGATTCGGTTAGGCTGGAAGAAATCGAGATATCCGGAGCCACGATAGATCCCTGAAGCGTGGGGGTCCATAGACTGGTCGTCCTGCCAGTCGGAGGAGAACGTGCCGACGTAGCAACCAATATCTTCTCCGCGCGTCTTTGACTCGCCGGCGCTGTCGAGGCATTCTCTCGTAATCTCGAGGAGCTGCCGCTGCATGGGGTCCATCCGGTCAGATTCTAGCTTCCCACAGGTGAAGAAAGATGTGTCAAATCTGTTGAGCTGGACGTTGCTGTCAAACATGTAGCAGTCACGGTTCTGAATGGTACCCCATCGGGGCTCAGCGCTCCATGAACCATCAATGTTCCACCTTTCTTTGGGTATGGGGATCAGTCCACTCTTCTTATTGATCATGAGGTCCCAGAAGTCATCTGTATTCAGGACGCCGCCGGGCAGACGAACAGCCATGCCCACGATGGCAATGGGGTCGTCCTCCATTGTATCTGATGGGCTTGTGGCGGGTACTAAATTCCATCTTGTCAGCAAGAGTTACATTCAGTGGTGTGATTCCATAACTGCCTACACGCTATTTCGGTTGTGTCCGCTTTGCCAGAATTTAAAGTCATTTTTAGCTTTGGGGTTTCCAACAACAAAGAATTTAGAAATTGGCGCAGACTCAGTGCTGAGTTAGACCAATAGGTTTGCCTTCAGCATATTCCCTATGATGGAGACAAGGTAGAGGTAGTACATAAGTAAACGTCAAGCTAATGTACGAACTTTTTAACAAGGCTCTGCTCACTGCCTCGGCTTAGCTTTGTGCGGACCGTGGGTAGCGGACAAGACCCGTGTAGGCTGGATCAAGCCGGGTCTTCCTGGCAGCCCCCAGAACCCTATCCGGGGCGCGCTTATAACTGTAGCGATCACGGTCAGAATAAGGTTTGCCAGCTACCGGCTGCGACTCATAGCGGGCCGTCCCATCGTCGCAGTTGGTGTGATGCCGCATCTGTTGCTTTTCTGTGACACTCTTGTTTATCTAGGTACGGACACCATTGGTGCTTCCACTGTGTCATTGCTGCTCACCCGCACCAAAATTTCACCAAGATGAGAGCCATACAGATCAAGTGCCGGTCCCAGGCCGTAATTCTGGAAAAGCCCCGACCAACAGTCCCTGACGGACACATACTGGTACAGCCAATCGCGGTAGCCATTCAGCCATCTGATTGGAAGCATGTGGATTTTATCTTTGTGGGAGACCCAACGGGAACACGCCTGGGATTCGAGTATGCCGGAAATGTCGTTGAGATTGGAGAAAATACAGTCTGTGATTTCAAGATAGGTGACCGGATTTTCGGGCTCTGCCATGCGACGTAGGTGTTCCCCATAAATTCTTCAAAGGTTTCCAAGCTTGGTTCTTGTCGGGAGACGAGGCACACCCGGACATTTGAGCACAGATCTATGAATTAAGCTGATCTTAAACCGCTGTACCCAGGAACACGGCGAGGAAGGACGATGGCACCTTTGCAGAGTATGCGGTTGTGCGGCCAGAGTTCCAGATGAAGATACCGAATCATTTGAAGTACGAAGAGGCATCAGCGATTTCATCTGGGCTCATTCCTGTGGTAAGTCAATGGTCCTAGAACTCCGCACCTGATTTCGTACTGCCAACAGCAACTGATACCAACACTTATTGTTAGTGTCAAGGCCTGTACCAAGACCTACGGCTGCCCTTGCCAACATGCCCGACAGGCCGGAAGATCCCCTTGCTCATATACGGCGGGAGTACGACTTCCGGCATGATGGGAATCCAGTATGCCAAAATGTCTGGCTGCACTGTTATAGCGACATGTTCCCCCAAGAACTTTGCCCTGCTCACCTCGCTGGGTGCCGATTACTGCGTCGATTACAACTCGTCCACCTGTGTTGAGGACATCAAAACTGGCCTTGGTGGTGCCCCTCTCAAAAATGTGTGGGATTGTATAGCGACCACCAAATCAGCACAGATCTGCGCACAAGCAATGTCTCCTCGGGGTGGACACTATAGCAGTCTTCTTTATCTGTCAAGTGCTATCCTGAGGCGGGTTAATCCGAGGATCAGGTGCACGACGACAATAGGGTACACTATTTTTGGTGAGGAGTTTTCCAAGGAGACTGTCGTTAAGCAACGGGAGGAGGACTCTCGATTCTGGCTGACCTTTTGGAGGATGAGCGAGGAATTGCTTCAACAGAAAAAATTCAGACCTCCGCCTATTTTCGTGAACGTGGGTGGGCAAGGGTTGGAGGGCATCTTGTACGGCATCCAACACCTGAAGCAAGGCAGGGTGAGCGGTGGAAAGCTGGTCTACAACTCACTCGGATCCCCTTCTTCGTGGTTCTACAAAAAGCCCGAAACCTTGAAAGGGTCGTTCGGGAAAGTCGAGGACGATGCCAATCAGCCAGCTTCTCGACACCAGGATCCCGGGCGGGAGGGAGGCATGGGGCCTTTGTTCAGTACCTCACAGGCGACTGAGGCTTTCAAGACCACCAGGACGCTCACCGATGAGATTGTTACTAAGAACCAATTCTCCGGGTACTTTGCGACCGCACACCAGGACCAGGAAAATCTGTGCGTTGCCCTGATCACGCAGGGCCTCCTGAAGCTGCACTGCGACCTCAGAGCCATGAGAGACGGACAGGCAATCGAGCGCATAACCGCCGTTCCAGGGGCGCAGCGCCAGCTGGACTACTGCTATCAGCTGCTCATCCAGAAAGGGCTGGTGCTCGCACAAGGGCATCAGCTTGTGAGGACCGCAGCTCCTCTACCGAGCCAAGGGCCGGACTTGTTGTTGAGTGAGCTCATTCAGAAATATCCAGCCTTTTCGAGCGTCAGCAGTCTCATCCAGCACACTGGGGAAAGACTGGCGGACATTTGGGCCGGCAAGACCGATGGCGTGCGCGTCGTGTTCGGAACCCCGGAGGGCAAGCAGCTCCTCGAAGACGTCTACGGCGTCGACAAGACGAGCTTGGCCTTCCACGGGCTCCTCAGAGACTTGCTTTCTCGCCTTCTGGCTCCCAAATCAACTGCATCGGCACCCTGTCTGCGCCTGTTGGAGGTCGGGGCCGGAACAGGCGGCACGACGCGGTGGCTGGCTCCGTTGCTGCGAGAATTTGAAACTCGTTGCTCGGCCGACATGGTGTACACCTTTACGGATTTAGCTCCGGCATTGGTGTCGCAGGCGTCACGGCGTTTCCAAAGGTTCCCATTCATGCGGTTTCGGGCGTATGACATGGAGACGCCGGTTCCGGACGAGTTGGTCGCCACACAAGACATTGTTGTGGCCGTGAATGCGGTGCATGCAACGTCAAACATGGTACAGTCATTGAGCAACTTGAAGCGGCTTTTGCGGCCCGGCGGTATCGCCCTGGTTCTCGAGGTCCAGGAGCATGCGTGCTGGGCGGATTTCATCTTTGGGTTCTTTGAGGGCTGGTGGCGGTTCAACGATGGGCGTACTCATGCGACAGCAAGTCCGGTTGTGTGGCGGGAGGCTTTTGAAAAGGCGGGTTTCAGCGGTGTTCAATGGACTGATGGGACAACACGAGACTCGAGATTTCAAAGGCTGTTCTTGGGGACTACTCAGGGTTAGATGACGGAACGGGAAATTTCAACTTTTTCACATTTTGGAAATTAAATTGGTCTGAGTTTTGTCGTTTCAACGTTACAATAATTCCAATTTCCGTATTTATGTATAGTATTTCGTGAACGTGCAAACACTGGCCGTATCATTCTACTTTAGAACTGATTTGTTTGAACCCCAGACTCAGCGAGAGCAATACGGTGAGAGGAGAAATCGAAAAGGGGGTTGGTTTATGGAGACTGCGGGGTGGCATCGAGGAACAAGTGCCCCTGTGCCGAGGTCTGAATGAACATGGCATGGAACATATGTGGGCGAGGGTTCCTTGCCCAGCAGGCTTCCTAGGTAAGTTGTGCGGGAGGGCTCGGACTTCATGGTCCGCAGAACCCCTGTTTATTTCCCAGCACGGAAACTCTATATACTCTGGAAAGGAACCTAAATTGAGCTTACAAGAGGAGCTTTTAGTCCAGCACAGTCTCTGAACCTACCTAGGTAGCTTCCCAAACCTTCAGGTCCTCTCTCGTTTTTCGGTGGACCAAGAAGTCCAGCACGTGAGGTTTGTGCCGGACCGGCGGATTTCTCAAGCTACCTCGATAGAAAAATAGCAAATTGGACGTTACCGACCCAAGTTCTTGACTTTCAGAATTTCATACAATACGCTTCACTTTCAATTCACCTGCCTGGATCATTTCACTGTTCTTTTCTTCGCAGCCTCGCACAATGATCTTGAAAGAGGACACGCGTCGTCCTGATGGCGGTCTGCCATACATTCTATATGCTCCGGCGCCGCCAGAAGGCCACATGAAACCTGCGATTCAGATATGCACATACTTGGTGGAGCATGGCTTCGACGTTACACTCATGGGCAGCCCAAGATGGAAGCAGACTGTTGAGATGGCCGGGATGAATTACTCGTCACTCGCTGGCCTCGTCAAGGACTCGGACGCAGTGGCAGTGCCCAATATTCCAACCAGTGTCATGACCATGCCTCTGGCGCCGCTCCTGGGAGAGGATTTCGCGCGACGTTTTGCTAAATTGATGGTTCAGTCATGGTAAACATTTCAGATATAGTACATCGCGGTCTTCATTGTTTGTATCAATGCTGGATTTAAGATGCGGTTATTCTAACATGAACTGTCCTTAGGGACGTACTGAGATTCGCATTGGTCGGAATGGCCCATCGACTTGGCCTGGAGACGCTTAGATGTCGCGGAATCGTTATTCTCTCCGATACTGCGTTTTCAGGGGTCCTCCCTCTAAAGCTCGGTGCGTATATGCCGCCTGGGTTTGGACAAGTCCGAATCAAGACGGTCGGGATTGGTGTCGTGCCTCGATTCTGGGCGACGCCCTATCATCCGCCATGGGGACTTGGCCTAGCGTATGATGCCAGCGACATGGGAATAGCCCGAACCTTGCGAGCTCACGATGAGCAGAAGACCCTGTCTAAACAGAGAGGAGGGGAGGACAAGGTGCTCACGATGCTCGAAATCTACGGCTGCAACGTCAACATTGATTCTCTGTTTCACGGATATGAAACATTTCGCTCCGGGGATGGAACCGCAGCTATTTCCCATTCGTTTCTCGATGCGATAACAGTCTGCCACGACACAACGCTACAGATGAGCACCGAAAGTCTCGAATTTCTGTTGCCTCCGGGTGACAAACAAAAATACGTTCCTCCGCATCTCAAACACGCCGGCTTCCTCCCCCGAAAGAGTATACCATCTGATCTCAGCTACCCATCTTGGTTCCACGAGCTCACAAAACCGGGGCAACACGATCCGTCCAGCACGCCAACCAAGGTTGTTCTCGTGGCACAAGGGACCCAGACAAACAGGTATGATGAAGTTGTGATGCCTACTATTCAGGCTCTGGCCGGCGAGCCTGGCGTGATGGTAATCGCCCTGTTGTGTCACCGCGGAGCAAAGCTTGATCATTCCTCATTCCAGGACGGAATACTACCCCCGAACGTACGCGTCCTCGACTATTTCCCTTATGATGCCATACTCCCCTATGTCGACGTGTTCGTGTCGAGCAGCGGGTTTGGCGGTCTCAGTCACGCCATCGCCAACAGCGTGCCTATGGTTCAGTGCGGCTGGATAGTCGACAAACCCGACATAGGCAGGCGTGTCGAATATTCTGGCCTGGGGGTGTACATTGGGAGAGAGGATTATCCCGCCAGGCCGGAAGTTATCAAATCTGCTGTCAGGACAATCCTTGACAACGAGGACAGCTACAAGAGACGAGCTGAGGAGCTGCATGTAGAGTCGGAGACAGATTATCAGCCGCTGGAATGCATCAAAGAGGAGATCATGGCCCTCCACCGAGACTCGTGGAAGGATTTATAGGTTGAAATGTTATATCTGCTCCGGGCTTTTGAATTCTAGGTTTCCCTGTCTATTGGAAGATTTTACTATGCGTTCAGAACGTCGGTAGTAGACAGACTAATACCTATTTCGCTGCAAGTGAACGTTCAGGTTTATCCCAGAGGTGACCCTCGCGAAGATCTCTGCAAGTAAGAACACGTGAATGGGCTCTTCCGAGGTTAATTGATTGACCTAGAACGAAATCCTCAGATCGGCCCGTGATTTCACGATCAGCCATCTCTAAGATACATGCGGCCTGGAGCACCACCAGCAGGCTTGCCGATCATCAGCAGCTGCATATACATGCGGTGCCCTTCGATGCGATCTCTCTTCACATTTTTCTCCCGGATCCCCCTACCGTAATCACTCTGCTCACTGATCTCCTCCATCACATTGCCTGGCGTTGGGTATTGTAGATCGGGCTCTTCGCCAGGATACTCAGGGACAAATTCGAATTGGCGTGCTGTCAAGGCGAGCACCACACGCATCTTTATCAGGTTTTCATTCTAGGTTAGCCAACCCCTCTATTGAATAAAAATCACCCACAGAAAAGGGGAGAGGGACCTCACCTGCATCATAGCGAGTTCACTGCCTATGCAAGCCCTAGGGCCTCTGCCAAAGGCACGGAAGGCGTCCTTGCCCGCCTTGGACGTGAAAAGCTCAGCGTCGGGGAAGGGTGTCTCGGATCGCATCCACCTCTCAGGGATGAACTGTAGAGGCTCGGGGAAGAAACGGGCGTTCCGGTGTATCAAGTGTGCGCAGGGCCAGACAGCACAGTGGGGCCACATGGGGAACTCTTTGCCCGTTCTTGGGTCCGTCAACATTTCCAACTGCTTTGCTCCAGCCCGCAGGCCACTTGCGGGCGGGAACAGGCGCAGCGTTTCTTTGATGACGGCTGTCGCGTATGGCAGGTTCCCGACCAGATGATGGTCCGCCTTAATGGCCGCTGCTGTCCCCTCGGGAGAAGAGGGGAACACGGCATCCAGCTCTTGTTTGAGTTTGGCTTGAACTCGTGGGTGCCGATGTAGGAGGTAGAGTATCCAACAGAGAGTAGCTGCCGTTGCATCGTAGCCTGCAAAGATGATGGCCTTGATTGAGTCGACGATGTCGACGCGCAGGGTGGGAGGCATCTCCGCTGGATCGGATATGAAGATATTTCTCTCCTTTTCAAACTCGTTTAGAGTCAGCTGAACAATGGATCTTGTTCCGTCTTTCCCAAATGGCTTCCGCGGGTCGCAAGAGTCATCCAGAGACTTTTCACTACCATCGCGTCGTCGCATAAGATAGGCATCAATCTCACTATTGATGGATGCGTCCAGCCTCCCCTTATTGATTGCCAAATTCAACTGCCGAAGTGGTTTGAAATCTTCCCATAGGAAAAAAGCATTCGGCATCATGTGAATTCTTTCGAGAAACAGCCTGGTCATTGGATGCATCGTCCTCTGACAGTCGATGGCGGTGCCGAATATGACCCCACATATCATCTCGACGGTGGCCCTCAGCGTGGTGTCGTTCAGTTTGAACAACTCGTTGCTTTGGGATTTCTCGCGCAAGATATCACACAATGTTAGACACGACTCAACCACCGAGTCTGTGAGTGATGTCAGGTGTTTGGGCTGAAAAGCGGGACTAAACAGACTCCGGAGGGCTCGCCATTGAGCGCCCTCAGCAGTGATGATGTTTTGGTTCCCCAGTATTTGCTTCATGATCTTTTTGACTTGGCCATTCTTGGCCTGCGTTAATGTCGTGATTACGGGCTGGGCGGCGACTTCAGGATCAGCAATAAAGAGGATCAATGGCCCCAGAGGCCGCCTGTTGTCGAGATCTTGCTGTTAATGATAAGGCCACTAGTTGAATATGTGTTGAAAATCTTCTGTGTGGAGACTTACCAATCCACGTAGAAGACGGATGGCTGTGAATACTTGACCCGAATGTATTCGGCATATACCTGGCTATGACAGCCCGTTGGAAAAAGTCTTCTTAATTCCAGTGCTATGTAGAGGTGGCCAAAAAGTTTGTTCGGCATAGGTGGTTGAGGCTGTGTCAAACTTTGTCAGCACTTGATTTGAATATGACTTCGAGTGTGGTCATTATGGCAAGTATGCCACATGTGCAGCTAGAGCAGAAAGGAGTAGAGCAATTTACAAGGCCATCAATTTCTCTTCTCTTTCTGATAAGGTCCACCAGGAACCACACACTCCAACCGCACACAAGGACGCATGCCACAAGCCATGTGTGATACCACATTTCAGCTGTCTGATAAGATAATTCGGATTCACAGCAAAATTTCTCGTTGAGAACGTTTCAATAGGCTCATCTACCGGGACCTTAGGAATTCAGGAATATTCTCTGCGATGATCACCAAGCAGTTGTGCAGTCGGAACTGACGATTTCAAGGCAGCCCAGTTGTTGTTTGGGGGGGTGCGGTGGAATTCCAGTCGGGGCGTCTGTCTGTCAGCTCAGAAGTCTCCGCCGGCTAATGGACCGGAATACGGACCGCGAGACGCTGCATCACCTATCGACCCTTTAGGAATGTGACGTTCGTCGAGAGTTGGTTGTATCCAGTGCCTGGTACATGATTAGGTTCCGGAACGAACCTTAAAATACAAAGCAGTGTAGTATGGTTCCACCCAAGAACCGAAGTCAAACCTAATTGAGTGGAACACCAACCCAGTGGGCCGTGATGTGGGAGTCGGACAAGTCATTGGAGACAACACTTTTCCCCAGCCACTCAGTTGCTCTTCTTTGTCATGGCACCATGCCGCGCTTGTCGTATCAA
Source organism: Diaporthe helianthi (assembly GCA_001702395.2). Lineage (NCBI taxonomy): Eukaryota > Fungi > Ascomycota > Sordariomycetes > Diaporthales > Diaporthaceae > Diaporthe > Diaporthe helianthi. The sequence continues at coordinate 24,107 of MAVT02000212.1, read as the reverse complement.
TCAACAACCCTGACACCAAGCCGCCATGAATCGGGAAGCAAACTACTCCACGTTGCCAGTAGGCGACGAAAATAATGCCGCTGGACTCGCAGTCTTTATTCCTAGGACTGTTGCAATAACTATTCTGATTAGCATTTTGTTCATTGTGTCGACGTATAGGAAGTCATGGGGCCAATGGAAAGCGCAGCTTCTGAGACGGAGCAGATACCCATTGATTAACTCTTCGGCCGCTGAATATCGCGAGGGAGCCAAGAGATTGGTAACGACAGCATTCAAAGACCACGGCGGTAAGCCGTTCTTGGTCGATACTGGTATAGTCCAGTTCGTGATTCTCAATCCCAAATATGCCTCTGAAATCAGGGGCAACCCCAAGCTTGACTCAACGACGCTCTTACAAAAAGTCAGTAGACCTCCTAGCGATAGAAATTACTTATTTATTCAGTATTTGAAATGATCTGCATCTCGATATTGATAACTAATATGGCTGAGCATAGGCTTACCAGGATAAAATCCCTGGGTTTGAACCATATGAGAGCCTTGGATCAGACTTGTTGATTACCTTGATTAAGTCACGATTGAGTCGAAACATTGGTACGGAAAAAAATAGAAATCCCTTTCTTTGCATTCATGTGTGAACGAACCCTGTGGAGTGGAAAAAGACAAAGCTGACTGTTATTGAAGATTCCGTGGCGGCGGCCTTGGCCAAAGAGACGCAAGACGCGTCTGGCTCAATCCTCACAAACAATGAAGGCAGGTGTTTTACTGCCCAGATAAATCAGACTCCTAATCTGCCTCGCTCAAGCTAACTCGGCCAATGGCAATTTCAGATTGGCATGAAATACCCGTCAGAGACACGCTGAAAGACCTCGTAACCCGCGTCTCCCTCCGAGTCTTTTTAGGTCCAGAGCTATGTCGTGATTCCGAGTGGCTGCGAATAAGCCGGCTCTATCAGACACAGTCTCTGAAAGCCCTCAGGTACCTTCGGCTGTTCCCCAAGATCCTGCGGCCGCTGGTCGGCAGGTTCAGCTGGGAGTGCCGTCAGCTGCGGCACGTGCTGGCGCAGACGCGAGAGCTGACAGACAAGGTGCTGCAAGAGCGGAAGGCCGCCAGGGAGCGCGGTGTGGAGGTGGACAACGACGACGCCCTCACGTGGGCCGAGGAGATTGCCGAGGCCAAGGGGATCCGTAGCGACGCGGCGGCCTGGCAGCTGGCTTTGTCTACGGTGGCGCTGCACACCAGTAGCGATCTTATCGGGCAGGCCGTGCTGGATCTTTGCGAGCACCCTGAACTGGTGCAGCCTCTGCGCGAGGAAATTCATGATATGATGACGAGAGAGGGTAGAGATGGAAACAATTGCGACTACTCCAAGACTGATATCCAGAGCTTGAGGTTGATGGACAGTGTCCTGAAAGAGAGTCAGCGTCTCAAGCCTGTTTCCATAAGTAAGCGCGTCAACCGGCCCTTAAAAAATGTTCGATTCACTAATTCTTATGGTGCGAAGTTTCAATGGGCCGCTGGATCACGGAGGACATAACCCTTCAAGATGGAACCGAGCTCCCCAAGGATCACGCCGTCGCCGTTTCATGCCACTGGATGTGGGACCCTGACAAGTATGAGGAGCCCGCCGTGTTCAACGGATATCGGTTCTACGAAAGGCAGATAGAAAATGACCGATTGGCCCAGTTGGTCAGCACATCACCAGAACATCTTGGTAGGTCCAAACTTTATATCTACCTCGGTCCTCGTCAATATTGATGGGTTGCTGACTGAGATTCATAGGCTTCGGTCATGGCCGCCAGGCTTGCCCTGGTCGCTACTTTGCTGCCCACTTAGCAAAAGTGATTCTTTGTCATGTTTTGCATAACTATGACTTGAAGAAGGTAGAGGAATACCCGTCCAAACCCATCATGTACGGATTTGAGACGAATGTCAACCCGATGGCAAGAATTATGATTCGGAGGAGAACGCAGAAGTCAGGATAGAGGATTTGATACGTAGTATACCAAAAATAGTGACGATATTAAGAGGATTCCACAGATGGTACATGTCAATCAGTACTCGAATCCCTGCAGCTACTTTCCAGATGTCAATCAACACGCAGGTAGCAGATTCCTCAACTCCGCGAGAAATGACAGTAAAGGCTCTTATGGAGGGAACGGGGCAGTTTTGCGTAGCGCGGTGAATACCTAGGTATCACGCACATCGTCTGAGAAGGAGGCATAATTCAAACATTCGTCGCCAGGTGGGTTTTCTGATTATGTGAGACAACGTTCCAATCTGGTATGGAAAAGAATCCGTCCGGGCTTTACTCCGGTCCGGTAACTATAATGAAAACTACGAGTTTAACTCATGGTAGACGGAATTAAGGTTCAGCCAATTATACAAAGAGGTAGGAAAGCTTAGAAAACCATTGTTCAGTTCACTGGGATTCATCTTCTAAAGCCTGCTTTCATCTCCACATGTGCATGCTGACGCCAGTATCTCCTTCTCCACCACGACCCGGAAGCGATCTCTTGCAACTTTCAACATCACAATCGTTCAACAGAATACCTGGGTATACCTAGGTAGAGAATTAAAATGCGTCGTGTGATCAGCAAGCTACCCGAACCCACTGATGTGAAACCAATGAAAGTTATCGGCCTCGGGCCGAGCAGGTGAGCGTGGACATGGCGGATGGATTGAGACGTAAGTTCTGGGACCATCGTTGACGGTGCAAGCAACAGAACCGGCACCATGGGGCTCTGGCTCTCCCTGAGAATCCTAGGATATAATCCTCACCACATAGGCGACTCGCTACGGGCGGGAGTAGAGCAAATGAAGGCTCTTGAGGAGGCCATCACAGCCGCCGACACAGCCGAGCCCCTGACGCAGTCAGAAATCGCCAAGATTTGGGGAGATTACGACGCAAGTACTTCCCAACCATGAATTAATGGCCAGAATGGTGCGGCTGATGATAATGTCACTGATTCCAGTGTCTCATTGAGAGCCCCTGCTATCTCGGGATGAGCGCTTTGGAAACCTTCCTCGCAGATCCCGACATCAAGTTCATCCTGAACGAACGCAGCCCCGAGTCCTTCCTGAAGTCCCTCTCAGGTGCGCAGTGTCGCTACTGGACAAACCTCAGCAGCTGGAAACTTTTCCTCGCCAGGCTGACAGACCCATTCCTGTGGCATCTTGAACGCATCTTGCGAATCCAGATTTTACGCTGGTCCGGGGGTGTTAAGCCTCGCGATCCGTCTTTTGAAGCCAATGTGCTCAAGAACTATATTGAATAGTAGGCATTTCACCCCCTTCCCCCAAACATTCACCCCCTTCCCCCAAACATTTGTATCTCAAATACCCTCATGGCTCCAGCTCACAGCCAACATTAGCAACACGATGGTGAAAGCCAGGGTTCCAGCTGAACGACTGCTTGTCCTCAATCTCGAAAAAGGTTTTGGCTGGGACGAGCTGTGCGGCTTTCTAGGGCAAAAGGTGCCCGACACGGCTTTCCCTCGTGTCTGGACGATGGCTGAGTTCCAAGGGGCGGCGGACAAACGCATAGCTCGGGAAATTCGCAAATCCATCCTGGCTCTTTCTACTGTCTTGTTTGGGTTCGCTGTCGCTGGATTATGGTATTTCTGAATTTGTAGGCCTATTTGAAATGTCGGCATAGAGATATGTAACATAAAGATTGGCCGCATGATGTTGCTTTTCCAACTTGGAATTGTGACAGCATGTGAATTATTATGCAGGAAATTGATCTAAAAGAGGGCCTGGGGGGGGGGGGGCGGCGGCAGTATGTGGGCTCCAGGACATCCAACGGATATTTTCCTTCCTGAATGAGAATCAGGGGCACGTGGAAATTTATCATTCATACATGACTCTGCGATCTACATCAATAATCTATTACCTATTAATTCGGCCCTGTGGTATGCCTGTCTAATAGTTGGCGTGCTGCTAGCCTGCCCAACTGCGCAAAGCTCGACGCACTCGTGAGCTGCAGCAAGCTAACACTGGTCCCAAATGTCTGCCGCCACCAATTTCGGGTCTCAATCGTCATGAGGGAGTCCATTCCTATCGAAGCCAGGGACAAGTCCTGCATCGCGGTGTCGACGTTGCTGTCGACTTCTTCGTCTCGCATCAGAAAGCTCTGGACACGCCTGAATATCTGATTGGCGAGGAATTCGGCGCATGAAGGACTGTTTAGCTCACTGGGATCCTTGGAAACACGCGAGATAAAGTCACCTAAGGCATCGGCAGAGCCTGTCCCTGATGACATCTGGCCGCTCTGCTGTTTCCCCCACGCATCTCCCTTTTTGTCGTCATAAGATGCCATTCGTGCATCGCCTTTCCACAGTACATTGGTGTTGGGGTGATCGAGCGGTAACATGCTGCTGAATCCCACAGCCACCTGAGCCTCGCAGGTATGCTCAAAGATAGAGAATCCGGATGTGTTGTTGGAGTTACTGTCCATAGCCAGCCGTGGCGGCGTTGCAGGCCTAGATCTGGCGATGGCAAGTTGGATTCCATCCAGGACATCCTGCTCGCTGAGCAGTCGTACACCAGTCCTCCTCATGGTCTCTAGCTTTTCCGGCTGGTGCGACATGATACCAACATCTTCGACCACCCCAATATCCAGGGCCGAACACGCAAGGCCAAGGCTTTGCCGGTACTGAGCGAAAGCATCAAGAAACGAATTGGCAGCGGCGTAGTGACTCTGCCCTATGTTCCCCGTGATGCCAGTGATGCTGCTCGCAAGCACAAAGAAGTCCAGGTCAGGGGCGTAGGTGGTGAGGGCGCGGTGCAGATTCAAAGTGCCCGCCACCTTTGGGTCAGTCACTGTTCGCCATGCGTGAAGGGTGAGATCTTTTGTCTCCATGTCCAAAAGTATACCGGCCAGGTGGATGACACCTGCGATTCGGTGCGTCTCTGCAATCGCCGAGATGGTGGTTTGGACCGAGTCCTTGTCGACGACATCGCACTGCATCGTTTCGACTGTGCAACCAGCCGCACGCAACTCGCAAACGACCGCCTCATCCTGTTTGTTGACTGGTGAAGTCCGCATTGAGCGGGACAGGAAGAAGATCCTTTTGGCGCCATGGCACACCATCCATCGTGCAATGGAGGCGGACAATCCGCGCAGGCCCCCGATGAGCACATAGGCATTTTCAGGAGTGAATGTTGCGTCTTGCAAAGGCCCACCTGTTTTATGCCTTATGTCTGGATTATCCGAGAGGGCCTGCTGGCCCCCGGTGTCACCAGCAATGTCAATAACAATTTTACCAATGTTCAGCCCAGTGTACAACGCACGCATTGCTTCGGCCACACTATGGTATGAAGAAACCCGGAGAGGTTCGACGGGCTTGAGCGCACCACTGCTGTAGAGATGTACCACCTGACGCAGTAGCCTCGACACTTCACGAGTACTGTGTACTGCCAAGTGAGCCATATCCACGGCCACGAAGGCACGGTTATCGTCGAGAGGCTCCATCGCCAGCTTGCCCCGGCCGACAATGTCGCGTTTCCCAAGCTCGACAAAGGTACCGCATGGCGCGACGCATCGCCAAGATGCGTGCAGCAGTTGGCCAGAGAGGCTGTTCAGCACGACGTCGACACCGCGGCCACTCGTTGCGGCCATGATGCCGTGTACGAAGCCGTCGTCGCGGGAATGGAAGATGTTCTCCCTGGGGATACCAATCTCCCGGTGGAGGAACTCGACTTTTTCATTACTGCCAACCGTGGCGTAGATCCTCGCTCCGAGCCAGCGAGCAACTTGTATAGCAGCGATGCCCACTCCGCCTGCAGCACTGTGGATCAGAATCGTCTGGTCGCGTTGCAAGTTAGCCTTGTCGACCAGCGCTCGTAGGACGGTGATGTAAACGCACGGCATCCCTGCTGCGTATTTGAAAGGGAGTGAGTCGGGGATCGGCACACAATGGTGCTCGTGGACGACGACTGAGCTGGCCAGGCATCCGGCGTCAGGCGCAAAGAGCATGACGCGATCGCCAGTCTTTACTCCAGAAACAGCGGCTCCTGTCGCTGTGACTATGCCGGCAGCCTCACAGCCAAGACGGCCCCCTTCTATCGGTTTAGTCGTAGTACCCATGGCCATGAGCACATCTTTGAAGTTGAGCCCCGCGGCTTCGATCCTCACAGTAACCATTCCAGTACCGGGCTCCGTGTTTTCCAGCACAGTATCGGAGCTTTGTACCCAGCCAAGACTATCCAGCTGCCCGGGATTCCTGATTTGCAAGTACCTCTGCCTCGATGATGTCTCGGCAATGGGCTGAGATGCAGCCCAGGATTGTGAAACCGAGGTCCATGAAAAGCGTGGAATAACAACCCCGCCCGCTCTCGAGACGTACGCAAACTCCCTATCCGGCTCCAAGCCCGCCCCAGAACGGTGAGAACGTGAGTTGGAGATTGAGCTTTCCAAGACCACCGCCGCCGCCTTCATAGCGTGGTCAGCTGTTGACTCGAGCTCTAGAGTCACAAAGTTGAGTCCCGTCTCTTTGCGCACACTGCGTGCAAAGCCAAGTATCTGCGCAAAGCTCGGGTCAACGGGGTCAACTTGACACGCCCTGGTGAGCCAAAGAGGCGTTGCATCGGAATTTTCAAGGTCGTCAAGCAGGGCTAGGAGCCATTCTAAATTCGCCTGTGAGATGTTGGCGAGGAATGAACCGCTTGGCGATAGGTCCAGAAGCGACACTACGTGCCCCGACTTTGTCCCCACTGGACCTCGTGATCCTATCCGACAGCGTGATGGTTTGAAACCACGCTCAAGTAGCAATTCCTCTAGAGCATGAATTGTCCGAAGGGATTCTCCATCCACGTCGTCGTGAAGCAAGACAATGTCCAGAGAGCCATGTGATGGTTCCAGCCGAACGACCTCGGGCCTCGCTATCATGGTGGCATTCATATGGTAAGGAGGATGGGAATCTAAGACGTGAGTGTCCAGAGGTTTGAAAGAGGCTTGCTGAAGCCGCTTGTCCCACGCCTGGCGACCAATGTACGGCTCCTGGACTCGGCCATCAGGCGCACCAAGCCACCACCCGGGAAGAAACCCCATGATCAGGTTCATCCATTTCGATTCTAATCAAGATTGTCAGAATATCCAATCACATATTCCAATGATTTCTGTAAGGGCATAACTCACCACAAGCCAGCTCTTGAAGGAGGAGACGACCATTCGGCTTGAGCAGCGATCTGACATGACGAAGTGTCTTGTTCAAATCGGGAGTAGCGTGAAGTACCTTTGACGATCGTGTTAGTATTAAGTGGTACCTCAATACCGTGGTGGTATTTGCAAAACCAACATCAACATCTCGGTCACACTCACATTGCTGGCAATGACCAGATCGTACTCAGCCTTGAAGCCCTGCGTGAGCGGGTCTACTGAGATGTCCAGCACGCGATACTCCATTTCACCCACGGTTTGAAACCTTGCCTTTGCAGAAGGGAAGAACCCAGAGGATACGTCTGTGAACACGTAGCTACCTCCCCACTCGGCTTGAGACCCTCCGCCGTCGCGGCGGGGGTTGAGGTGCTCCAGCACGCGCGCGGTGAGACCTCCAGTACCTGCGCCCACCTCAATGACTCGGAGGCGGTTGCCATACTTGTGCGCTAGAAGGTTAAAGAAAGGCTCATAGGACCAGAGTGAGTTCATCCAGTCGTACAGTCGATGGAGGGCATTGTCCTCGAGGAACAACTCAAGGGGGCTGACGGTCCCGTTGAAGATCTCGCTTGCTTTCGAAGAGCACTTGGACAACAGCTCCGCTGCGGCGGAGGCAGAGGTGTTTCTAAGGGCGTCTAGTAAGTTTTTCTTTTCGTCGTCCATGTCCTCTCTTGTCCGGTTGACCATGCGGTGGTTGCCATGAGGGTAATCTTGCAACCATCGAACCAGCTTCGAAAAGTGAGCTCGATTAGGGTCGTTGCGCATCTCGGCGGCGGGAGCCAGCAACGCGGCGTGCCGGACTTGAGTGGCGCAAATTGCAAACAAATCGCCAAGAAGCCTTTGGACTTGCTCATGTTCTGGACCTGCTCGAGGACGTAGCAGTAGTGTCTCTTCTGCAAAGTCGATGTCCTGCTTCCAGACCAGCTGCATAGCGCCGTGGGCTTCGTCTTCGTGGGTGGACTGTCCGGATTCTTCCAGTACTATGGGTTCAAACTCCAGGCCAGTGACCAACGCAGCGGGGCTAGACTCGGACGTGGCTAGACCGTCTGTAGTGAGGGCCTTAGAGCCGGCCATGATTGAGCCTCGACAGGAGCCGTTGCCCTTGGACTCTGTTATGACGGCATATACGGGGAAGACGTGGTAAGTTTGTGACTCCAAGGGCTGGTTTGTCACGCTGAACTCCTCAATATACGTTGGTAAGGACAATTGGCGTAGTAACCTGGGCTGCCCTCTGTGATTTGCGACGATCAATGACTGTATCATGTTGTCCAACATGGTTGGGTGGATCGCATATGAGTTTGACGTCGAAGACGATGAGTTTGGGCTGGATTTGTTTGAGAGCCTAAGTTTCGCCGACTTGCAGGTGGCATTTGCGGTGATGTCTTGCATGCCCCTGAAAGCTGAGCCATAGTTATAGCCTATTCTGGCCATGGCCTTGTACCTGTGTGACAACGTTCTTGTCAGCTGCTTTCTAACAAGACAGTTATGCGAAACAATGAGAAATTTTGTCAACTCTGTTCCAGCTTGCAGCTTGAGGTCACTCACCACGCTGGCGGGTCAACCTGGCGAACGAACCCATCCAGGTTTTTAAGAGATGCCGTATTCAGTAGAGATGCTCTGGAGATATTCGACGCAGTTGTGGTCTTCACAAGACCGGAACAATTCGTGGTCCACGCGCCGTCGCAAAAGGAGGAAAACGAAATCTCCCATGTATCAGGCTCCGAAAGTTGGTGTGGTTGCAACCGTGCGGATGTGACGATCTCAATGGTGCCTCCTTGCACCAAAACCAGTGCCTTCTTCAGGGAAAGCTCCTGAACCACGTAAGCCTTGTCCCCAGTGAGCTGAAAGCACGCCTCACCAGCCATGGCAACGAACGCGGCAGCAGGGAAAACAATGTCGTTCCCGATGCGGTGGTCCTTCAGCCATGGGGTACTGTGGACAGAGATTTCGCCGCGCCAGGTTGGAGATGTAGCGCAGTCGTCAAAATTCCGTATGCCAAGTAGCTCATGCGGGGGGTGTTCACGCAACCTCCAGGATTTGGCTACGCGGGATTCTGGCCAGTAGTGCTTGGATAAGTCCCATGGGTACGGTTCCAGGTCCACGAGCGGTTTCAAGGTCCCGTTGGGTGCTGGCAGTCGGATGGGTACTCCGTGGGAATACAGTTCGCCTAGGGCGGTGAGGAATGTGATGGTGGCCGACTGCCCGCGAACCAGAGTGGGAATATACGCTGGTCGCAATCCTGCTTCAGTGTATGCCTGTTCTAAGTCCTTGGCGATTGAAGAGTCCGGCCCTATGACTAGGTGGATAGACCCCGGGGCTTTCAGCAAGAGCTCTTTCACCTCCTGACGGAAATCAACAGCGCTGTGCCTGCGCAGACTTGGGCAGACGGGATCAGTGTTGAGAGGCTGGGCGAGATTCCGATCAAGTGTGGTTGGCCAGCAGAGCGTGGCTGCTTCCATTTCCAGTGTATCGATGCTCAGAATGTCTTTTGACGCCGGGAAAAGATTCTTGAGTGGGGCTTTGCTGCTGTAAAATGCCAGACATATGACCTCTTCGATGCTCAGAAGACCAGAAGCATGGTCCGCCGCAACTTTACCAGTGGAATATCCCGCAGCACCGTGGGGCCGAACACCATAACGACCCAGGAGATTCGTCAGGGCAACCTGGATCGCTGTCAAGACAGTGGCAGCAATTCCAGGATCTCCAAGGCGAGATCTCGTTCCGGTCTTGATCATCTCGCCGCGGAGGGACCAAGGGGGTCTGTCGACAGGGGGTAATCGTTGGAGAGCGTCATCCATGGCTTTGATATCGTCTGAGAAGGCTCTGTCAAATTTGAGTAGCTCCACACCAATCCGAGCCCACTCTAGCCCGACTCCTGAGAAAATGAAAGTAACTGGAACAAATGAGCTGGGCGAGCGGCGGTTGTGTGAGACAGGAGGGGATACGTTGTTGGCTGAGCACACGTTTCCATTCTCGTCAATAACACGGTAATTTCTGTGTGGTAGTTCGATCCGCAAATTGTTGACTGTGTGCGCTAGTCTTTGCAGACTATGCGGGTGTAATCTGCTGTAGGCCTCGTAGAGTTCCATCGAGCGCACCAATGAAGCCTCTGACGCAGTGGAAAGTAATAAAATCGTAGGTTTCGCTTTCACTTTGGAAACAAGGCTGTGATTGTCTATTTTAGGTTGGTCTATTGTCGGCGCTAGATTCTGTTGGTCGAGAGAGCTGGCGGAATCCAGGATGATCTACAGTTCCATCGTTTTGTCAGAGAAGCCGACGCGGCTGGTTGGGGAGACATAGTTGGAGCATCGTGCCCTCACGGTTGAACTTACGTGGACATTTGTTCCACCTATTCCAAAACTTGAGACCCCGATTCGCTCTAGTCGATCAGCTGGCCATGCCATCGGGGTCGTGGGCACCGTCAATTTTGCAGTGTCAAAAGGAACTAGAGCGCTCTAATCAGACCCTGAATACCAATTCACGTATCCAATGTTTATGATGTAAGGCGATCAAGATATATCGACTCACTCTGAGGGTTGGGGGTCTCGAATTTAATATTGGGAAGAATCGTTCGGTTTTCCAATGACAGTATAGCTTTCATGATGCTCGTAAGTGCAGAGGCAGATTCGGCATGGCCAAGAGACGGTTTAACAGAGCCGATCAACACGCCATGTTGCCCGAACATTTTTGCCAGCGCATAAGCCTCGATTGCATCACCTACAGGTGTGCCAGTTCCATGGCACTCGACCATTGCTGTTTTCGCCCTGTCTCCGTCGGGGATCCCAGCCTGTCGGTAAGCAGCCCTCACGAGTGCCTCTTGGGCTTCAGAGCTCGGCGTGGACATGCCGGCCGTCCTTCCGTTTGCGTTGACTGCGGACCCGCGGATGATGGCACGGATGGGATTTCCATCTCTGAGCGCGAGACTCTGGCGCTTGATGATCAGGCAGTTGACAGCTTCTGCGCGGGCGTAGCCGGATGCATTGGCATCAAACGTGCGACAAGAGGCGTCCGGGGACAAGACGCCGTGCTCAGCGAGGAACACGGAAAATTCGGGCGACAGGATGATGTTGGATGCGGCCACAATGGCAGTGTCACACTCGCCTGCCCTGATGGCCTGGCATGCTAGGTGCAGTGCAAGCCCGCCCGCCGCGCAGGCAGCACGAACCGTCATGCTTGGGCCGCCAAAGCCAAAACAGTTCGATACGCGGTTCGACAGGGCAAAGTCGCCGTATCCTGCGAGCCGGTATTTGGGAGTGTCGAGGGAGTCTCGGCCGTGCATCTCGCGCCAGTCGTCGCCAAAGGACCCGACGTAGCACCCTATCCTGTCGGCTTTTGCCTTGTCCGTCCGCCACTGCGTCTCACATGCGCTCTCCAGTGCTTCCCAGACGACTCGTAGCAGAATTCTCTGCTGGGGGTCCATCTTTTCCACCTCTGCCTGGCTCATGACTAGGCCGATTGCCGAGAACGGTGATGGGTCCCAGCCTGTGATCTCATCCCGATCTAACCAGTAACCTTCGGACGGGAGCGTGTGTGTTTTGCCATCACTGTCGCTATATGTAAAAGACTCGGGCTCGTAGCGTTTGTTATCTGGGACGTCTCTTGCATCTTTGCCGGCCAGGAGGAAATCGAAAAGCGCGGACGGCGTGTTAATGCCGCCAGGCAGTCTGAGGCCTAATCCACAAATTGCAACTCCCGCGTCACTTTGCATATTCGTTTCGGCCATGGTCCTGGTACTGGAGGATGGAATTTTAAAGGGGTGAGTAAAGGTCGTGTCAATGATTGAATGTGTTTTTCTCCTGACTGGGCTTTACTTCTCGTTGTTATCCATCTCGCATGACCGTGACCATGGACGGCAAGGGTCAAACCTAATTTCTTCGCTCAGGAACACCGGACCGTTGATCGAAGCTAGCCACATAATTTTTTCCCAGGACCAAAACCTGAACTTTGATTGATTTACAGCCAAATTCCCATTGATAGGTGTTGATAGATGTCTTGCACCAGATGGTGATCATGTCTCCATTCTCTACGCAGCCGATAACCACCAAACAAGACTACCCCATGAATCAATATCAGGACCGCCAATCTGAAGAGCGTGGCAGCCATGACAGTCAAAGCCCCTGTGACGATGAATTTTTAGACTCTTCTTCTCTGCTCAAGGGCGTAAAACCCACCGATCGGGGAAATTGGGGTTTGAAAATTACCGTCCTACTGTTGGGGGCTTCCACGGCACTTCTGGGAATATATGCTGCGATCGTGCGAGCGCAAGTCGTTCGCCTGACAAGGGAATCTCACAAGTGGGACGGAAATCTTGGTGAAGACCCAAGCGGGTTTGTACCACAAGGTGCATGGTTACTGCCCAGGCTTCTCTGTCAAGTGTTCTGTCGGGATCTAGCTGCTGATTGCCCCAAACCTTTAGGTATTGGCAGTCCTCCGCGGCTTACCTACTATAACGAGAGCCACCCGTATCACATTCCAGAGGATGCCTTCGAGTCATTGGATGGTTCAATGAATCTAGTACAGAAGATATGGTCAATGCATAACTGTGAGTCTAGTCTGGCGCATTATTACAACAGCTCGCCCGGAACTGAATGCTAGACACAGCATCAAATGTTCTCGCCAATCGACAATACGCCAAATGGTATCACTCGGATGGCAGTGTGACGGGACTTGCACCCTTCTTCTCTTGGAAATCTGCGAGGCAAATGTATACCCTGCGTGGCTTCCACCAATTCACTTGTGTCCTTGTCCTCGCCGAGGAGTACACGCACCGGGTGCACACCAACGTGAGTTCGAGATGGGGCCAGCGACATTTTGCACACTGCCTGAACGTCCTGCGTGACGCCGTCATGTGTATGGCCGACGCGACGCCGATGAGCTTCGTCGATGGCTTCCAGATGGGCTACGTTACGGACAAGCAGGGTAATATGTGCCGGGACTGGGAAGGCTTGAGGGCGTGGGCTAATGCACCGGAGAGGGGGGTCAGAACGCGCATGACCGATGGGGAGGATGAAGGCCAGCTCCGACCAGGCGTCTTGTTCGACTTTGAGTATCCGAGCGAGATCATTCCCTTTCCAGACCTGACTGACGAAGAGAAGAGGGGTTTGGCTTAAAGTCCTGACTGAAAGCGGCATCGACATTTGGCACATTCTCATCCAAAGGTAGTTGCAAACTCTGGTACTGTCAGTGAACCTGGTCCTCTGTGCTTAAGTACTTAGGAAACAAAAACATATTGGTATATTCAGGCAAGATTAGATAGACAAATTTCATAGATTGTTTCTCATGTAGTTCTTTGCAATGTACCGGGTACCCAACTTGAGACCGGAGGCCTGATACTAGTAGGCAATACAGCCAAAACAGCACTCATCTCATATTTTGCATTTCTAATTACAAGCCCTATTACATGAACATTGAAAAGAAGCAGCTTATTTGGTACCTGACTATGCTGGAGTGATCAAGTATATAACCCAATGTAAAATCTTCATTTTGAACACTACATCGCATCCATCAGACAGTCGTTATCATAGGGCTGATATATCTTAGTAACATTGGGGGCCACAATCTCCCAACCAAAAGGCACTGCATTGAAAAATGCGCAGTGGTCGACATGTGACGAATTCCTGCTGTAGGCGTCCAACACCTTGGGTGTTCTCTCCTCGGCAAATCGCTGTCTATCCCAAACATAGCTGCAGTGCAAGTGATGCTGGATCCCCTGAGCCCACAAGAACCCGTGTTCCCCTGATTCTGCTTCTTCATATGATACCTCGTTGACCATCTCGGGCTCCCGCCAAAATGTCACGTTGCGCCAGGCCATCCACTCCCTATATTTGGCATACAATTCGGAAGTGGTACATGCCGGATGCAGCCAAGACGACAGCATAAGGTCGTAAATGCAGCCTTGTGCTTTGGCCTGTTCCCAATTCTCGTGAGGGCATGGATCACCAAGAGGTAAAAGCCGTGGGCTTTTTAGGGGCCGGTCAATTGGTAGAATGTCCGTAGGCGAAGATGGTTGGTGTTGCTGAATAGTGGCAGGAAACATGACTTGGCTCAGCCGGCCGAGATAGAAGACGCCGGTGACACCAAAGATCAGCCCCAAGGTGTAAAAAACGCTGTAGAACCTTGGTTTCTTTTTGTGGTTGCGCTGAGGGTAGTGTGGAATCTCGTCGTCTTCTTCAAGCAGTGAGACCCCCTCCAGGCCACACTCAGATGTTCTCGTGCTCATTTCTGCCTATCGACATGACAGCCACTCGTGGGGATTAGATTCAAACGTTGTGTGCTTGTTAGAAACTCGTCATTAATCGCATTGGCAGAATTCGCTTAGCTCTACAGGCCATTCCCTTTCTCACATCAATTCCCACAAGGTTCACAGCTGAACCTTATCCTATCCGCCCACTTTTTAGATGACTCGGAGGGTCCACTCCGCAATCATTTTCTCACTGGGAGGACGGAATGTTGGCCAATGGCAGTCACTAGCCGGACCGGCATAAACTCTACGAAAACAAAACACCTGGGCACACACAGAAGACCCATTTTCGTTGTACTGTGAGGTATCCCGGCCGGTGGTGTCGTTCTTAATCCGTAGACAACCTGAACGCGTACGCCCTTCATACAGTGGTAAACGCTCAAAGCCTCAGCGTTTGCAAAAAATATAATATCAGGTAACGTTTTCCCGGCAAGTGGGGTGGGGCTAAAGAACACCAACTAAGCCACTGAAAATACCTACTAAGTAGGTATACTAGCTCTTATTTTCTATTTGAAAAACAAGCTTTGCATATGTTCATATTTAAATGATGCTTTACTACACTGTTGCTAAGGAAATAAATGTGGGTTGTCTTGTGAGACATGACTCAAGAAAACATTTATTACCCTTGTAGAGAGGGACTGCAGCACATGACCCCTTCGGCCTGTAACTAGCTTACACCCAATGCTATCGGCTAAGGCAAAAGTGAGGTCCGAGAAGCCTTGGTGTAGAATTCGTGGTCTGAGTCTGCTAAGTCCACCAGGATACTTTGATTGCCCCCAAGGACCTACTGGACAGAAGCTCAAAACGGCCGCTCTGTAAAGCGTCCGGGTGCGGTTCCGGCCCTGAGGAGAGTTGGAACCTTAATTTTGACTCGAAAGTTACATCAAAGCCGAAGGTTATTTAGGCTCAGATGATGGTTTGCTGGCCGCAGGAAGGGCTTGCTCACCTGAATTGGTAGGTCAACCACCTGAAAAGAAGTCTTTATGCTTTTGGAAGATACACCCGGAAATCCGAGTGCAGTAGTGGCAGACGCAGTACTACTCCACTGTTACATTACAACAGATTGAATATGCCAGCCCCAAACCCTGTTGCCGTACAAGCCGGTCCAGCATGCGGCCGGCTGCAACCCGAGACACATCCCCTTTTCCTGATCCACGACGCAAGCGGATTGATCTCAAACTATCTGAAGCTTGGCCAGCTCGGAACACGCGTGTATGGAATCTACGACCCCAAGTTTGACAGCAATGGCCTTGGCGGCTGGCAGAACGTGCGAGACATGGCGCTGCATTACATAACTTTGATTAAGCGCCGACAACCCCGGGGCCAGATCCTTATTGGAGGTGAGTTTGCGCGTCCCCATGCGCATGCATGCTTAAGGAGACGCACTGTAGCTGACTCTGTCCCCTTCACACATCAAGGGTGGTCGTTCGGGGGCATCATTGCTGTCGAAATCGCCCGCATTCTAGCCGTGCAAGGCAGAGGTCTCACCGTGTCCAGGGTAATCATGTTGGACACGGTGTACCCCCGGTGCCAAAGGCCCGAGGCAACCAAAGAGGGCACTGTGCAACATGTCCCGGGTGTCGAAGGGCTAAACGCTCAGACTGCAGAAAGACTGATGACGGCCGTGGCCCGTGCAACCTGCCTGGCAGACCGCTGGATCGTCCCGCAGTGGACGCTACCCAGGCCGTTGCAGGAATCACGTAGTACCTCACTGCCCGGACAACTACCAATCCCGCCACCCGTCATACTAATCAGAGCAGGAGAAATGGTAGTGATGCCAGAGGAGAACGCCATGTGTGTCCTGGATAGGACACGATTCCTGCCTCAGCTTGGCTGGGAGGACTTTCACCCGGAGTTTATTTCTGAGGTTATCCAAGTCAAGGGAAATCACTATACTCTCTTCGATGAAACTATTGTAAGTCATTCATGTCCTAACAACATTTTAATTTGTGTCCTTGTTCAGCCGTTGAGCTGGCGCAAAGGTTACGCATCTGGTGGAGTTTGTTCACGAATTGGCTAATAATTATATCTAACTCGCAAGGTTGATGGGACTACCAAGGCTTTGAAGAGGGCTATACAAGTCTGTGGCTGACTGGTGTGTCATGAATACAAGAATACCAATTGTGTACGATTTGGTGGTTTGTCTCTGCTTGAGTGGGGTGATTAAGAACACGATAGAGCCAAAGTAGAATTCAATTATGATCATGACTCTCTAGAAATTCATATGGAAGCAGTAATTAGAAGAAATGTGACAATCCTCTGTATTCTTGGGTTCATGCAATCACATGGCATACCGGATGTTCTGTGCCGAACTATAAACCATGACAGCAGGATTCAACTCGGACCCTCTATACCGTGCCTCCTAGTCGATATGTTTCGGTGTATAGAGGGCCATAGTTTGGCTATCCAATAATTTCCATTTCCGACCTCTATCTGGAGCACTTGGATGACCAAGACTGCACCGCCTGGCCAGAAATTCCAGTATGGGGTGGGGTATATATAAGGTTAATCTTGTCCGAGAATTTACCTACCCTAAGGTAGATTCATAGCTCCCGAGCTCGTATCATTAACATAGGAGAAAGGCACACGCTTCATTTGGTTAATTAAACTGGCTCTCTCATATCAGAACAACATTATATTTTTACACCCTGGCATCATTCTCATTAACTTCAATACCGGTTCCAAACAGGGCACGGATGCACCATGTCGGCTCCTAAAAATGAAAAGGTCAGCTGGATGTCGCTGCCGAGGAAGGACCAGTTATTCGTACTGTGCTTGATGCGGTTTGCAGAGCCCATTGTCAGTGCGTCACTCGGCGTAAGTACATATCTGCAGGTTGATGACTTACTCATTCTTGTTGGATTTGTAGTACTCATGGGAAACATTATAGACGTACATGTATTACCAATTACAGTCCTTCGATCCCAAATTGTCATCGGCTGAGGTAATCCGCCAAGTCTCGGTTCTGAAATCAGCCTTTACTGTCGCGCAGTGCATCTCGGTCCTCTTTGTTGGCAAGATAGCAGACTCGTCTTGGGGAGGAAGAAAGCCTGTCTTGCTAGTGGGTATACTTGTGGCCTGTGAGTATCGCTATGTATCCCATATCTGCCACAATGAGGCCGTTGGTTTTACCAACTAGGTGATCTGATTCTTGCTACACATACATCATTGATGCTCACACACCATTCTAGTAATTTCAGCAACGTCTTTTGGATTCATTCACAATTTCCATCAGGCTCTTGTGCTAAGGATCCTCGAGGGCCTTCTCAATGGCAACATTGCAATAATGAGGACTATGGTTTCCGAGATTGTTCAAGAGAAGCGGTAAGAACATGTGTTCAGTGTGGCAAGAGCTACCACAGAGTTTTGACAGCGTCCAGATATCAAGCAAGGGCTTTTGTTCTGCTTCCCATTTCTTTCAATTTGGCCGTCATACTCGGCCCTCTTATGGGAGGGCAGCTGGCCGACCTGCCAAACAGACTCCCGCAGACGTTTGGGAGCGTGGCTTTTCTAAACAAGTACCCGTACTCACCACCGGCTTTATTAAACGGCTTCATTCTCTTGGTATCTTTTCTCAGTGCATTCTTATTTCTTGAAGAGGTTCGTATCTTACTCTACCAAACTGAGTGCCAGATACCCAGGTATCATTCCTGTATCGCTGACTCGCGCTGGTATTCTACCACAAACAGACGCTGGCGCCTTGTCGTGGTCGCTACGATGTTGGAATAGCATTTTCCAAAAAAATCATCTCTTTCTTACGGGGCTCTGACGTAAAATACAGTAAGATTGCCAACGAAGTGGCAGTGCAAGAAGAGATGGAGCCAATGGTGGAGTCCAACCTTGAGAGCCCCGGAACCCCGGCCAAGAAGTTCGAGACGCCGCAGAAGGCCAACTTCCTCCCGTTCCGGAGAATGTTGACCCGCAACCTGTTGTTCACCCTCTTATCGTACACCATGTTGGAGACTCACGTAACCGCGTACAACAGCCTCTGGCCCAGCTTTCTCAGCGACCCTGTTGCCTCGGTGGAAGAGCGACGACAGTGGAGGCTACCCTTCTTCTTCTCCGGTGGCGCCGGCATGGCCACGGACCAGATAGGGTGGACCCTAGCTGTCCTTGGCGCTGTTGGGCTCCCCGCGCAGCTGTTCCTATTCCCTCGGATTCAGCAGCGCCTAGGCAACATCAGGACCCTGCGTCTCTTCCAGCTGGGCTTTCCTTTGGTCCATGCTCTCGTTCCATACATTGCTGTCATGCCCTCGGCAACCCCACCGCCGGCCGGAAAAAGCGGTCCGTACGTCTGGGTCTTGATCGTTTTGGTGCAGACCATCCTCATGTTATGTGCTGTGTTTGTCATGCCTACGCAAGTGATGCTCATCAACAAGTAAGTTTCCCCCCCTGCGGTGTGTGTTTCAGTGCCCCATACTAACATGTAGTCCTCTTTCTCCAGTGCCAGCCCTCACCCCTCGGCTCGTGCAAGGACACACACGATGTCAGTTTTGACGACCAGTACATTCCGTAGTGCGGCTGCAGCTTGCTACGGGTATTTGTACAGCTATGGTACATCCCACAATTTGACGGGCTTGGCATTTTGGACGGCAATGATCGTTGCCATACTTGGGTGTTTTGTTAGCTTGCTACTGCATGAGGGGAACGGGCACGAAATTTGGCTAGAGGGTGATACGGAAATCTGAGCGTGTTTGCTCTGTCTTAGCCCACTTGGGTTTAGCAATTTGCAGATATGCGGAGGTACTTGCTGGGGTGTCTAGGCGTGTAGTAATCCTTTTTTACCCGGCCAGTTTGGCGGAGAATATTGCTTCTAGAGAGTGCGAAACGGACTATCACATTATGCATATTGGCCTGAACACCCTATGAGTGCAAACCGGACAAACACAGCCTGAGCCCACATACCTAGATACAATGAATGGATCAGTTTCCCTCATCTCTTTGCCTTGCTTCCGTGGGTAATTGTCTTCTTTAGCGTAACTGCTGACAGATACCCTAGGCTAGCGATGCCCGCGGAGAACTTCGGAAGTCTATTGTGGGACGAAACTTTAATATCTTGTTCCTTGTCTCAATGCACCCTCCCAAAGCTGATACAGCACTCCCTTTCAAGTACATGAATAAGAAGCACGGCTAATTTCGAAACACAGTCAGTAATAGCTTGAGCTGACGTTTAGTATTACTACACTCCACTTCTTGTGTACTTTTTCCCGAGTACGAACAAGATTACCCTGTCTTCCGAGATACACACAGACCTTTCTTCAGTCCCATCCACCCAAGAAGATCCCGGGAATCATGGGCAGCATTTCAGGCTTGACTGCGGCACAACAGTATGAGATTGAGCACTATGGCGACCATCGCGTGGAATATCCCGCGTCACTGTGGGCGCTACTCACCGCGTACCATCAAGGACCATTGCGTTCAGCCCACGATCTTGGCGCAGGCTATGGGAATGGGATGGAAGGGCTTCTGAGGCTCTTGCATGGCAGTGGTGCCAGCCTGAGCAAGGCTATTCTCACAGAGCCCAAGGCCTTTCTCATTGAAGCCGCCCGTGCCCGCCTGCCACCCATGTTCCCTGATACCGCGTTTGGGTATCGCAACAAGAAAGGGGAAGACCCCTGGGATGGAGTCCTAGGACTGGAGAGTGGGCAGCTTGACCTGGTCCTTTCTTGTGAGGCGATCCATTGGACTGATTTGGCACCCACGCTCGTCAACATCAACAACAGCCTGAGACCCGGCGGCACCTTCGCCGCGGTGCTCTACTCGCCCCTCCCACAGATTGTCGGCAACACGCCTGCCACGGAGTCTCTTCGAAGCCTGGTCGAGAGCCATGTGAACAAGCTGATCTCGGAGAGCTGGATGGACGAGGGGTGGAAGCGCTGCATGGTAAATGATACCAAATCGGTTGATTTTTATCCCGTCTGAGCTAACATAAAGTTTCCACCAGAGACAATTGTATTCCGGCCTAGCCTCTCTGCCGCTGGATGGCGACCAGTGGACGGACGCCAAGCTTGTTGAGATAAACAACGTCGAGGGCTGGTGGTGCCCCTCCACTTACAGGTCCCCGGAATCCTTGGAGCAGAAAGTCGGTGCTGCATACAAGGCTCTTGAGCGAATCGTCATCCCTGTTGACGCGAATTGGAGACGCACTGTTTCCTCTCCCGAGTGGTTAAAGCAGATGTTGGTTTCATTCAGGTTGAACTTTTCTGATTCTAGCTGGGCCTCGAACGAGTGGCGCCATCTGGAACAAGCCCTAGATGGCCAGGATGTGCAGCTCGAATGGGCGGTGCATGTCGTCCTGGCCAGGAAGAAGTAAAAGGCTTCCATTGGTCTGGTGGGAACCACTAGCAGTAGGGTGCATGCTGGTCGAACAGAGCACGTGAGGTGTATGCGGGGGACCTGGGGAGCTAAGTAGACGACCATACATAACATTGAACGCATTAAACTATGCACACATATCAATCTTGTCTTTTGCATTGTCTGTCATATTTTTATTCTCTGCCAATATTGTAGTTGGACAAGACACTGGCAAGGCGCGGCAATACGTAGCGTTTCCATCACCACTAGACAGAATGACAGCGATACCTATAGTACCCACTAGGTCCCCAACTAGGTCCCTAGGTAGGTAATCAACCGGGTTGCGGTGTCCTGGTGACAAGACCCTGGATGTTGTCTCCAATTTGTGTTCGGGAATCTAACAGGCCCATTCCCCCTTCTGAATCCGTCACCAAGATACGCATGTAATTCCCTCCTCTTCACAGGGGTAGTACGGGTGCACCTGTTATTGGTCAGTTAGCACAATCATGCTTGATTGGGATTTCACCAGGGCGTGGGACGTACGACTGGGGCATATTCAGGAAACGGGGTTACATGTGTGGTGATATCGTTCAAGTCGGCAGGCGGGTTCTCCCTACTCATTTCTGCAAGTCAGTTTGTGAACAACAGATTCATTGGCTCCCACCGGCCAGAAGATTTCACCCTCACGCACATTATGGTGTCCACCAGGTAGGCTGTACAGTGCAGCGTATGGTTGTAGTTGAACGGCACGTCCCAGCCCTTGGTCACCCACAGGTGAGTCTGACGCAGGGCATATTTGCAGTGGATGATGTGTTCTCTCCTAGTGAGATATGCGGAGGTGAGGACGACATTGTCGGATGGGATTGGGTAATTTCCTTCCTTGTCCAGGTACCGAAGCCATGGCCCGTGGTCCTCAAACTCGCGGAGGATGGCGACGTTGTCCTTGTCCTCGGTATGCTCTTTGGGGAACCAGTGGAAAGAGAGGCCATCAAACTCGCAACCACGCGCCCGCGCGACGTCCGGTACTGCGCCGTTTGGTGCACATATGTAACCTGAAACATCGAGGCGCCTTGTTGACTGCCGAAGTTGCCATACGAAGATAGCAGTGGTGAGAACCCAAAGTACTGTCACAATGGCTGAAACCAACTTCCAGGGGTTGCTCGGAGTTGTCACTGCTCTCAACCAAGCTGGTCTCATTCCGGGGGCCACGGGCAGTCCCGCCCCGTCGCGGTAGTTGTCTTTTCTCAGACGCTCATAGCCCTGCTCGTCGCGAATTTGCTGTTTTCCCGTCATGTTATCGGTGGTTATCTCCTGGCCTTCTCCCGTAAATGGATCTGCGAGGTCCTAACGCTAGTTAGTTGAACACACAAAGATCTCTAAGTAATTTGCGTTATCTCTTTGCAGGGGTTCTAGCCGTGCTCCACAGCTTCCCGTGACGAAAGCATGTAGATACACTGCTCCACACGTCGCTCCGGCCGTCATCCGGCGAGATGGATCAGCACGCAAAGCATAGCTGCCCGCCCTAGTATTCAAGGTTCTAGCGGACCGGCCAGGATCACGACTTCCGGTCAGGTGCTCAGGCATGAAGTCCGCAACCATGCACACCACTCGGTCTCCGAGTCAAACTGAACAACGTGCAGGGGTGCCTAGTGTCTCCTCGTACATACCAGGGTACACGAGGATTCTAATAATCATTAAAATCACTGCTTTACTATACCTTTTATAATTACTAGAACTATGAGTATAATACTATTAGCGATTTCTTATTACATAATACTTTGATAATAATGTAAAATACAAGTCCGTCTTTTTAAATTAACTAACATCCTTCTAACTATTAATATAAAACTTATTTTAGCAAGTAATTAAACTATTTAAAACGTTTGAGATATTTAGATTTATATTAATTAACATCGGATTATAGGGCTAATATATTATTAAATAATTAAATAAATAATATAGTATTTCTATTATATATAACTCTACCTTTTAACTAACGCTTTCTACTCGGTATATTCTAGGAAAAATAAAACCCTTATTTCTAATAACCCTTAATATAAACTCGTTTTAGGTCCTTTATTTAAGTTTCTTTAAAGCGAGTTAAATATATTTATATACGTATAATTAAAACTATATTTTTTATTTTTAATACTATAAAATAAAACGAAAGATTAATTATATCTTTTAGCGATATTTGAAAATGAAAAGTATAAGTTATTTATTAACAAAGTTATTTCTAATATGAATATTAATTTTATAATTATATTCTAAGACGAATCTTATAATCATGTAATAATATAGAAAAAGAGTTATATATATATATATTATAAAGGCTTTAAATATATACCTATATTATAGTATAAGTATTATATACACTTCTTAAATATAAGGTTAAAAACGTATAATTATATCTTTTTATCTAACTTACTTTAACTGTTTACTATTTATATAACTAGGTCTCTAGTTTATCTAGCTATAATATCTTCTTAAAAGTATTTAAATTCTTAATATGTTAAGGCTTAAGATTTTATATTTAAGTTAGCTCATATAATATCTTCTTCAAGATCTAAATAGAGTTATAATAGTACATCTTTATATCTATATATTTATGTATTTTTATAGCGGCTGGTTTATAACTTTAAATATAAGTAAAAGAAATAATAACTATCTTTAGTATTATTATATTCTCGTTAAAGTAAAGGGCAATCCTAATATAATAATAGAAATATTTATTTATCTCTATTTTAATTACTATGAAGCTGTTAGAGCTATAGATCTAACACTATCTATAGTAATAAAATGTAGTTACGTTATATAAGGTCGTCTTAAAGGTCTATTTAAATACTTTAAAGTAGTTTTACGAATCTAGTAGAAGAAGATGATCTTAGTTACTATTACTAATAGTATATATATTAACTTAGAAAGGGTAAGTTACCGGCCTACTTTAAGCACTACCCCTGTCAAAAACGCCGATTTTTATCCTTTAGTAACGAGTTCTAGAAACGTAGTTAAGCTTTTAAACTACTTACATTATTTTATAAATATATTTGAGATTCATAAATAAATATATATAAATATACCCTAATTTCCATTACTAGTAGATTAGTAGAAATTAGGTTTTATTATTTTTTATATAGTAAATAAAGTCTTATATTATACGCTTATAATGAATAACTATAAATGTTAAGTATTTAAACACGGTATATTATCTATATATTACAGTGGGCCGCAAAAAGTCTAGCCTACACTGAAATTTTCAACCTCGAAATTCACGATACTTACTTAATATCTCACGTCACATAACGTTAAACACTAACAAGTTGCCTACCCCAATGAGTTACCTACTTTTCAATGTTATTAGCATAACAACCCAAATTACAACACTATATTAATTAAAATTAATTAAAACTAATTGAA
>MAVT02000211.1:0-43948 GCA_001702395.2 Diaporthe helianthi | reverse complement strand
CTCCAGCCCGCCCTCCAGCCCGCCCTCCAGCCCGCCCTCCAGCCCGCCCTCCAGCCCTGCCTGCCTGCCTGCCTGCCTGAGAGCGATCTTGCGACCGCCTTTCACAATCCAGTCGGTCCGGTCCAGTCCAGCCCAGCCAGTCCAGTCCAGTCCAACCAAAACCAACCCAAACCAATCCTGCTTCAACTCCACCTTGCCGACCAACACATCCCAACCAAGGTCATCGTCGCATCCCACCACCTCCTGCAAGCTCGCCACCACCTCAACTCCTGCACATCGTCGCACTCCCGAGTGCTTATCTTAAACACACAACATGGCTGCACCTGGGGTCCAGTCTCTGAAGGTATGTGCACTGCCGCCCACTTAACTTGACCACAAAAGGAGGTCGGATGGCAGGTGGCTGTTATCCCCTCCTATCCTGAGGGGCTTGTGCAAGTCGGGCTAACCATGCAAATCATCAACTATAGTGCGTCGTGACGGGTGACGGTGCTGTCGGCAAGGTCAGTCAAGTTTGTCAGTCTGCATCGCCCGCAATCGAATGCTGACATCTATGCTTCCAGACATGTCTGCTCATTTCCTACACCACGAATGCCTTCCCAGGCGAATACATCCCCACAGTGTACGTGACGCCAGCCCAGCCCGCCCTTGTTGACCGCACCTGTCACAGCTCGACGCTCAACTCCAGCTCCGCCCCCGTTGCCAACAAGCTTTAGCAGCCATGATTCTGACAATGCCTTGGGAACAGCTTCGACAACTATTCTGCAAGCGTGATGGTTGATGGAAAGCCTATCAGCCTGGGGCTGTGGGATACCGCTGGACAGGAAGATTATGACAGACTGCGACCTCTCTCCTACCCTCAGACAGACGTCTTCCTCATCTGCTTCTCCATTGTCAGCCCGCCATCTTTTGATAACGTCAGGGCCAAGGTTCGTGAAACTCCCCTGCTAGCCAGCCTATCACCTTAACCAGGCTGGCCCTGGCAACAGGACGTGGCATGCTGATAAATGATGTAGTGGTTCCCAGAGATCAACCACCATGCCCCCAACATCCCGATCATACTTGTTGGCACTAAGCTCGATCTGCGGGAAGACCCCCAGACTCTGGAGAGTCTCCGACAGAAGAGGATGGAGCCAGTATCGTACGATGAGGCGCTGAAGTGCGCCAAGGACATCAAGGCTCACAAGTACCTTGAGTGCTCTGCTCTGACCCAGCGGAACCTGAAAAGTGTTTTCGACGAGGCCATCCGGTATGCCAGCCGACGCCCAGCCGCAAGGACGGAAATCCCGTGGCCCTGGAGGAAAAGAACCGCAACGCTAATCAACGCTACACAGTGCCGTCCTCAACCCCAGGCCTCAACCCTCCAAGCCCAAGAAGTCGAAATGCACCATCCTGTAAGCGTCGATTTCGAACCGAAGCCCGTCGCTCTGTCGACCGAACTTGTTTAATATGCCCCTTCTGCGCTTCGGATGGAAAAAGCCCCTGGAAAGGACGGATGAGTCGAACATCTCGAGCGTTGGTCAAATAGAAGGGCGAAAAGGATGGTATGGGCCGAACACTTGTGCTGCGTCTTCCTTTACTTGTGGCTGCCGCACCACGAGCTGGACTTTTGAGAGAAACAGAGAACGGTCGGGAACCACTTTATACTACTACAATCCACGGCGTACAGTATGGCGGAGAGGCAGGCACGCGGCCAGGATTCACCCGTTTCTGCCCATCACGATGGCGCTTGCGGAAATCACACACACCCCCCCCCCAAGTCATGCCGGGCCCAACTAATCTGGAACTCGAGGTACCAGGCCTGGAACCTCGTCTCGCCGTCGCTATTTGCTTTCTCGCGATCTGTTAAGCAGAATGGGCATTTCACGCCAGTCACCAAAGGATATCCACGATTTGATGTTTGCTTTTTCTGTAGATAGCCGAGGAATACGGAATTGGGGGAAGGGCTGCCATCTTGTCTCTTAGTCTCCCAAGGGCAATGGTCATTAGGGACGGGAGATCTACTGCATGTCAAACCAACTATCAACACCTTTAGCCCTAAAACCACTGCAAGAGAGATGGGAAATGTGATAATTCGGTGGCGTTTTCCGTTAGAGGGGGCAAGTATTGTCTTAAAATCTCTTTGTTTTTGATGCGTGTGTCACTCTCTCTATACGCCGTCTATCAAGTTGAAATCGGAGTGGGGGGGGCATCAGGGGTATCATTGACAGACGTATTCTGACAAGAGTCAGAACCCATCAGGTTTAATAGCAATTTTCTCAAGACATTCTGACACTGGCCACCGTGGCCACCACGTCCTTCGCCCTTTCTGAACTTTACACCTGGGCAACTTGAAGTGGGTTTCCTGACGCTGCTGGGCGCCGAAGATTTCCCCGCGCTGTTGAGATGGGCCAGGAATAGAGTGTGCGGGTGGACTGGGCCACCCGCTGTCGTCCGACAGGTCAAAGTTCTTGAATCATTCGGGCCTCGAACTCGAGAAACCGGCCCTTCGAAGTTTCGCTCGCCAGATTAGCTCGAGTGCTCGTACCTTCGCCGCAAACTGAGGGCGGTGAATTAGGAGGGCGTAGATGGACTTTGAATAAGAAAGAGGTCCTCCGGTTCTGTCCGACATACCGGCTCCGGGGTTGTGGGCCGGATCCGAGCAGCAGGGAAATGAAATGTGCAACAGTCCGAACCGCCAGCGCACGAACCAACCAAAGGTGGTTGATTCATTGATCCCTTTTACCAACGGCGCGGGCCACCACGGGCCCCGCGTCCTCCTCCTCCCCGGCCTCCCCGGCCACCACGGCCACCCCTGCCCCCGCGCCCGCGGCCAGGCCTTCCACCGCCCCTGGCGCCGCTGTCAAAGTCGTCGGCGTCGTCGGCCTCGCCAGACTTCATCTGCGCCCTCCTACTAGGGTGGACCCAGTCCTCATCCTGCTGCTCGGGCTGCTGCTCCGCCTCCGCCTCCGCCTCCGCCTCTGCCTCCTTCTGCTCCTTTTCCTTGCGGGCCGACTTGCCTTTGCCCTTGTCTTTGCCCTTGTCCTTGTCCTTGCCCTTGCCCTCGAGGGCCTTGTTCTCCTCCTCGGCCTGGATGCGGCGCGCGCGCTCGTCGTTGAGCTTGGCGTTCTTGGCCTTGATCTTGTCCGTGCGCGCCGCCGTCTTGCCGCCGCCGCCCGCCGTGAGCTCGACGTTGATGCGCCGCGCCTCGCCGCCCTGCGGGTCGGCAAACTCGGTGTGGTGGAACTTGGCCAGGCACGTCTTCATGTGCGAGTAGTTGTCAAACTCGACAAACGCGATGCCCCGCGCCTTGCCCGTGCCCTTCTCTGTCAGCAGGCGCACCGCACTCGGCTTCAGCGATGCAAAGTGCGCCTCCACGTCGGCCTGGGTCGCGGTGAAGGGGAGGTTGCCTTTTTGTGGGGGAGCGCGACACAAAGGTTAGGGTTGCGTACAAATTATTCGGTTCTGGGTGATTGTGCGTAGGGGCGGGAGAAGGGGGGAGACGTACCAATGAAGCAGATAAACTTCTCGCGCTTCGATGCACCCTCCTCATGTTGCTCAGCACACTCGTCCTCTCCCTCATCTGCATCTTCTTCGGGCTCGGGCTCCTGCTTCTCTCCCTCCTCAGGCTGGTCCTTCTTGGACTTCTTGGAAGACTTTTTCTCTTCCTTGGACTTCTTGTCACCCTCGCCAGACTTTTTCTGCGCCTTGTCGGCCTTTTTCTTCTTCTTCTTCTCTATCTTTGCAGCGTCTCCCGCCTTTGCGTCCTCCTCGCTAGTAGCTTGGGGCTCGAACTCCGTTTTCTTGTCCTTCTTTTCCTTCTTGTCCTTCTTGTCCTTCTTGTCCTTCTTGTCCTTCTTGTCCTTCTTGTCCTTCTTGTCCTTCTTGTCGCTTGTCGCTGGCTCGCCTGCCTCCTTTGCCTTGGCTTCCTTCTTCGCCTTCTTAGCGGCCTTGCGCGCCGCCTTGTCTTGGGACTCGTGCTGATCGGCAGGGTCCTCGACCTCGCTCAGCTTCCGTTTCTTGGACGACTTCTCTGCCTTGAGGGCGGCAGACTCTGCTGTCCTAGCCATTTTGGCAGAAGTACGACTTTTAACAGTCGCGAAATGCTGCTGCAAATGAGTGATGTCGAAAAAAGGTCGGGAACAGCGGATCCGCGAGTTGTAGAATTATAAGTAGAGACAGGGATTTCTGCCGTCCAGGAAAGTAAGAAGTCTAGAATTTTTTATTTTTTTCCCTGGGTAATTAACCCTGGTGCAGTTTAGATAAGATAAGCTACATCCACCAAGTCCATCAGCTACCTAAGTAGCTACTGAAGGTCCAGGTAGCCACCAGCCCCAACTACAAGAGTGCAAATCACAGTCTCCCAGTGGCGTTGATTCTTTTCTCGAACTGTATGATTTTTTTTACCAACCTTCTCGTGGGTGGCGTCATTCCAACGGATGGCATGTCATACTTTGGCACTTGCGCTCTTGTTGCGCTGTTAGACCCCTCGCTGCAATAAACACCAGGGCCGAGGATAGAAATGGAAATGGCTCTGGGTCACGATGGTGTCAGGCATTGAAGGTCCGGCTGGATTCTGTGATAGGGTAAACTCCGCTCGGAAAACCAAGCGGCGCTCTGTGGCCCTGTCATGCTACCTTGAGGACGACAGCTGCGAATGGCTCAAGTCCCTTGCGGTCGTCTATCACGTGCTTGAAATTTTGACAGGGAGCAATCATATCTGGAGACTGGAGAGAGGGCACATTCAATCAATGATGGCTTGCTGACGGTGGTAAAATTTCAGTGTCATAGCCATAAGCAGCAGCACATCTAACATTGTTGTGGCGTGTCTAGAAGTATATCAAGTCTGAACTCAGCAACACCCATAAGCTGGATACATGACCGCCAACGAGAAACCTCCTCATTACTCCGACACTCCCTGGTCTCCTTTCCATAAGATTCGAAGAATAAAACAACCAAACCATCTCATCCGCCGCGCCAAAGTCGTACTGTCATGTAAGAGTGAAGCCGGCAGGGTACGGCAAGAGGTCAAAGTGGCCCCTCGACGGCTCGCCGATGTGACGAGAGAAAAGCTGCTGTCAGTTGCCAATGGATGGTGGTAATCAGACTCCGAGAAGAATCGACAGTGAAGTGTACGTTCCAAACACTGCCGCGGCCTAGACAGCAAGGGCCAGGTGAGATGATAGGCCTCGTCCATCGGAAGCTGAGGACTGCGAGATGTACGACGGAGCGTAAGCTGCCTGTGTTGCGAAGGCCAGGTTCGAGTCTCCTGCACCTTCGAGCGTCCTAGCGCGAATACCTCCTCCTTGAATGGTGACGACAGCGACGGTCGAGACAATGGCTCCGCCTGCTCCATTCCCGGCACCGCTAGCACCGTTGCCGCCGAGACCGTTGCCGCCGAGACCGTTGCCGCCGAGCCCACCTCCCAGGCCGCCTGCACCGCCTGCACCGCCTGCACCGCCTGCACCGCCTGCACCGTTGCCTCCGAGGCCGTTGCCGCAGTCATCGGCGCCCGAACCTGATCCGCCCAGGCCATTACCGTTGTTTCCAAGGCCCGATCCGCCGAGCCCGTTGCCAGATCCCTGACCGGATCCAGAGCCAAGTGTCCCATCCGGAGAGGCGAGAACGGTGATTGTTGCTGGACCGGAAACGCCACCAGGACCTCCCTGTCCGCCGAGGCCATTGCCATTGCCGCCGAGGCCATTGCCATTGCCGCCGAGGCCATTGCCAATTCCCAGTCCAGAGCCTCCGAGTCCAGATCCTGAACCTCCAGCACCGGCGCAGCCCTGGCCATTGCCATTGCCATTGCCGTTGCCATTGCCATTTCCTAGGCCACCTGCACCTCCAAGGCCGGAGCCCCCAGAACCCGAACCTCCCAGACCCGAGCCAGCTCCACCAGGAGAAGCCAGCACCGTGATTGTTGCAGGGCCACCAGCCTCGAGGCCGTTTCCGCCGAGACCATTTCCAAGGCCGTTGCCGAGACCGCTTCCAAGGCCATTTCCACCATTTCCGAGGCCGTTGCCGAGCCCACCTCCAGCTCCATTGCCGCCTCCATATGCTCCAGGTCCACCTCCGTCGCCCCCAAGGCCATTGCCTCCAAGACCGCTTGCGCCGAGCCCACTTCCGCCCACAGGAACGGCAAGAACGGTGACAGTGGTGGGGGCGCCGACCCCGCCTGCACCTCCAAGGCCTCCAGAGCCGCCGAGGCCACCAGCGCCTGGGCCTCCTGGGCCTCCTGGGCCACCGAGTCCGGCCCCATTACCGAGGCCGCCATCATTGCAGTCTTCGGCCATGTGGGATACATCATTCGTTCCCTCTGGGGAGAGCATGGCATCTTGTAGGACATGTGAGTTATTGGTGGCGCGGATGTGTGCGGAGAGGCTGACAGGGCCAGTGGGGATAGTGGGGACTGCAGCATTGACAGGTGAAGGAGGAGGGGAAGCAAGACCGGAGGCGGGCAAAACAGTGACGACACCAGCCATGGACGAGAATGCGGCGACGGTGGAGCCGGTGGGGGCAGAGAGGGCTGTGACGGTGAGATCCGACGAGGACTTCAAGTTGTCGACAGATGGGACAGCGTCCACGTGGATGTTGATCTCAAGTTGAACTTCAGGCGACGTGGGGCTCGCTTCAAGTGTGTGAGGGAAGCCCAGGCTCTCAGGATCAAACTGGGCGGGATGAACGTCCTGCGTGTTGGGAATTTCATTTCCAAGGTCTGATTTGCGTGTCAGTAACACGCCGAAATTTGCACAGAGGTCTCGGGGCAAGGGGACGCACGAGTTTCTTTGACAGCGGCAGAAGAGGGCGGGGGTTGAGCCCAAGTCAGCTGGCTGGCGAGAAGACCGCCGGCGGCGATGAAAGTGGCAGGACGCATGTTGAAAGATGTGGGACTCAGTGGTGATCCGGTCCAACGAAGAGAAGAGTAAGGGGAGGAGGAGAGGATCTATCGAATTGCTACTCGCGAAGAGATGATCTCCAAAAAAAGAGCGTCGATGTAAACAGGGCAGCAAGAGAGTGAGCAATGCCTGTGGAGGAAGAGGAGTTTGAGAAATCAATCAGACACGATCCAAAAAAGCCAAGAATGAGTGACGTCCAATAAACGTGATGGTTGTAGGTCTTTGGTGATGATTGAGATGGCGGGCGGCGGATGGATGGATGTTGATGAAGAGAAGAGAAGAGGAAGAGAAGAAGAACAGTCCTTCGGGGGAGTTGATGTTTTGAGCAAAAGATTGGCACGAAGGCGTGCCTTCCTCCTGGCTACTTAAGAGCATTAACACCTCGAGTGAAGAGCAGGCTGCGGCGTGTAGCAGGAGCCCAGTGTCGAGCAGAGTTGTCCTATTAAGAGGGAAGGAACGAGACAAGCAACGATGTCTGCCGTCTGCAGTCAGTACCACCGTGGTAGGTACCCAGGTATCTGGTCGTACTGGACTGCTCACTTGTTCGCTGGGCCCATCAAGAGAAGACCGATAATGACGGCCATGTGGATGAACTGGGATTGCTATCTGGTATTGACAGCATCTGTGGTGTGTCCTTGGTGCACAGCTCATCTGGATGGAGATTTCTTGGAGCAGCTCCAAAGTTCCTTGGAGGTTGAGGCCGCCAAAGCTAGGGGCACACCAGTTCCTGGCTTCCGGGGTCATCTCAGGCAGGCGTTCCTGCTCCCCCCCATGCAGAGCGAGCAGTAATCTGTGCTGCCTTCCGCAGGTGTGCCTCGGGCTGTTGGGGAGGAGAAGGGGGAGGGAGAAGTAGCTGCTGGGCAATCTGACGCTTTCCCCTACGCCTCCGCCCAACGTCCCTCCCTTCCATGGCTGGCACAGTATCGGCAGGTGGCATAACGGTAGACTGCTTAATACACCTGCCACGCAGCCGGTGATGGTTTCCGAAGCATTCAAAATGGCTCTCCAGCTATCCTTACTGGTCGGGCAGCTGCGTACCTAGGTAGCCTCAGAAGAAGAGAAGATCCAGGGGCTTCTCTTCGGCCGCATACCTATCCTTGAACTCCTGCCTCGTCAACCATCGGGCAAGAGGCATCATGGTATCTTTCATGTCCATAATTCCCCTCTTCTTCTGGTCAATGTGGGAAGCGTCAACCACGATGCGCTTCAGGTACTCAATTGACAGTGCGCCTGCCGAACAAATCAGCAAAGCCACAGTTTTGACAGGTCGGGACCAAGGAAAGGGCTCACCGTTGTCGAGAAGGGCCTCCAAGCGCGCGGGAGTGCCTACCGCGATACCAGTCTTGCTCTTCTTGAGGAACTGTACCTGCTCTTCGACCTTGAAATGCTTTGCAAACTGCGGTAAACCCGTATCAGCGGCTGCCCTTGATACAACACCCACCCATGCACTTCCATGGAGGTGCCACACCACACTTACCAATTTCGATACTACATTCCCCTTCTTCTGAAACTTCCTTGTCGCCCGCACCAAGTCGGCTGCCCTTAGCCCAGCCCCTGCCACGATGATGGTGTGAGGCGACCCAACCTTGGGCGGTGCGTCCCCGAGTCTCTTCTTCTCCTTCTCGACGGCCTTGGCGTCCTTTTCATCGGGTGCTGCCGCAAACTCGTCCAGAAAGTCTGGCAAATTCTCCTTGACTCTGACCTGGGTGAAATCCGTCGTGTCCCTGACGGCATTCGCGGTGATGTACAGGTCACTCAACTCCACGGAGCTCAGGTCTGTGCCGAACCGCTTCGTCTGCTTGGCGATGTGGTCTGCGAGAAGCTGAGGGTCCATCCTGACGAAGGCTGTGTTCACTCCTGCCTCAAGGTCGAGCAATTCCTCATCCTCGTCGTACTTGCTGGCTTTTTGCTTCTTGGCACGGGCAGGCTGTGAGTCGTCCTGCACCTTCCTCTTCTTCGACTTGGCCTTGGACGCAACCGACGGCGTAGGTGCGGGTGGTGCTGACATGTTGTTTATTGTTTGCAGAAGTCGAAGTTGAGCGTCTTGGTGGTTTTTTTCAAAAAAAAAATATAGTTGGGTGCTGGACGGTCAAGACGGCCACTTAAACGATGTCTTCAAACAATCGTAATTTTGCGCTTGCATATGCCTCCTTCACAGTAATCAGACAAGTTTTGAATTATGGTTCTGCTGTGTTGTCCTTGTGAACAGGGTCGAGAGATCGTTTGTGTAAGTTGAATGAATTCTGTATATGAGATTTTGTAAGTGTCTATCCACAGTGAAAATTTGAGAGCTGTGTTCATCC
Source organism: Diaporthe helianthi (assembly GCA_001702395.2). Taxonomy (NCBI): domain Eukaryota; kingdom Fungi; phylum Ascomycota; class Sordariomycetes; order Diaporthales; family Diaporthaceae; genus Diaporthe; species Diaporthe helianthi. The sequence goes on along the minus strand of MAVT02000211.1, from coordinate 34,773 downwards.
CAAGGGCCAAGGGTGGTACTGTGTTGGACCACTCTTCAAACTGTGTTTTGCAGGTTTTCAGCGCCGGCGGGTGTGGGAGACAGGGGTCTAATGAGACCCCACAGTTCAGCACGCACAGTGTGAACGTCATTGGACCTGTTGGGTTACCCCCAAACTCGCCGCTACTGTACTGTAGTATGTCACTTTGCTCTACTACGTACGTGCCTAGTTACCTACCTAGGTAGGTAATCTGTACATCCTCCCTTCTCGTTGATCCTTCCTGCTCCAACGCCTAGGTGAAACCAAGTAGAAGGACTGCCTAGTTCACTTCAATCATATCCCACCCCCTTTGGCTAGGTGACTATCAATAATACATTAAAATCTTCTAGCACGGACCGCGACCGGCCAAACCGTTCCGGGGTCCCAGCAAGTCTCATCATCAAATCTTCAAAGTTAGGAGGTAAAAATTACTGGAGCATGGGCGCGCAGCAGCGCCGGCAGACAAAAACTAAGTGGGGCGAGCGGGCCGCCTTTACTACCCTACACTACATGTACAGCCGGCCCCAGGCTGCATTGAGTAAAGATCATGAGAAATGTGGAATAGGTAAAGCACACCGAGGGCCAAAACACCAGGAGATCGGAACTTGTCTATGAGATAGATGGACACGGCCTGCAGTGGACGATTTGACATGCTCGCCATTCACTGACAGGATCATCTGCCAAGAGAAACCCTGCTCAACGGCAAGCCTCTGGCCTACACCACATGTGCACCTTCCCACAGCCACCACGCCCCCCCCCCTCTCCGACTGACTTCAGGACCGCCTTGCTGGATAGCACCAGCTTCTGTACTGGTATTTAAGTTGACTCATCAGCCACCAACCATCTTGAGTACAGCACTTTGTGCAGCCGGCCGGCCGTTATTACTCCTGTTGCCAAGTACCTAGGTATATTGGCCGAGCTTTGGTCTCTACATAGTGTAGCACCTCATCTGGAGCATATCACTGCTGGGCTTCTTCAGTACACCACCAAGCCGACAGTCATCGACTATTGCTCAGTGTCTCGACGGCCACACGAAGATACAAATGGTATAGACTCAAATGAAAGCTTTCAACCCTTTAAACAAAAGTTACCCAAACAACGTCCAGGCCCGAATCACACGCCGATCCGGCACCGTCCTGTCCCACATTTTCTCCGGGCATAAACACAAAATTTATATCCAGGCCGTTCACCATCCTACAGCCCATCATCCATCGCCCCAGGACGCGCACAAATGCCGTCACAGCTGCTGCCTCGCACCTCCCCGCCAGAAAAACAGGCAGAATGGCGCCTCAGTGCTCTATCCCCGTCGCGGCGACCGTCCTGGGGACGATAGGCACGATACTGTGGTGCATCCAGCTCGTGCCGCAGATATGGACCAATTGGCGCACCAAGTCCACCGACGGCCTGCCTGGGTCTATGATGTTCCTCTGGGCCATTTGCGGCGTCCCCTTTGGTGCCTATAGTATTATCCAAAACTTCAACCTGCCCATCCAGGTCCAGCCCCAGTGCTTCATGGCTCTCTGCCTCGTCAGTTGGGCCCAAGTCCTCGTCTACGGCCGCGGCTGGCGCGCCTGGGCCGCGACGTTGATGGGCGTCTTTGTTGCGGCTGCGTGTGCCGGCGTCGAGGCTGCTTTGATTTTGACCTTGCGGGTGAGTGCAGCCCGGAAGTCATATTCCTTTTTTGTGAGAGGAAATGCACAACCAAAAATAGCAGGAAAATAGCATTGTTTTCAGTCGTATTATAATATCGTGTTTGCGCCCCATGCAAGTTAAGAAACAGGGTAGTTACTGACAACACAACAGCCGATTTACCTGGGAGGCAATGATACGCCGGTGCTGGTCGTGGGTATATTGGCATCTGTACTCCTCGCTGCCGGTCTTCTACCACCATATGGTGAGATCTGGAAGAGAAGAGGAAGGGTGATCGGTATCAACTGGGTTCGTAAATCTCGTCTTCGCGCGCTTTCACACCTACCCCCAAGGTGAAAAAGGTCGAAGCTGACAGTTCGACAGGTGTTTTTAACAATGGATTGTAGCGGGGCGTTTTTCTCGCTCATGGCCCTTGGTATGTGCATGTGCCCTGTTTCTGTGCCCCCGTCCTAGGTTTCCTCTGAAGTTGGGGAATATGACTAAGGAGAACAAACACAGTTGCACAAAATACGTTTGACGTGTTGGGAGGCGTGCTGTATATAATCTGGTAAGTCGGGCTGTCCGCATCCATCTTCCGTGTGTTACCATCAAGGGAAAAATTAATGGAAGTCGCAAAGTGTGATATTGGAGCTTGGTATCTTCGCATCCCACATCTTCTGGCTCATCAGGACGTACAAAATCCGGAAACAGGCCAATGAACAGGGCAAGACTTTTGATGACCTGGCACTGGAACACGAGAAAACGGGAACCCCATTCAGATTCGCGGTGAGGAAGGGCAGGAGGCAGAGACGCGCCTGTCAAAAGGACGCCGAGGCGGGCATGGAAGTAGAAGCCCGGACCGGAGAGACGTTGCAGGCCGTGGCCGGAGGCGAGAGTTTGGCGGACGACTCGCCGGAGCACGGGGCTGGGCTGACCGGGGTGGGCTCCCGAGAGAAGGACCCTTGAACAGAACCTTGGATGAGAGACGTCACGATGGCTTGTTTGGCGTGCTGGCTTGGCTATCCCAGCCTCGAGCGAAGCGTCATCGTTTCGGGCAGGAGAGGGGCCCGACCGCGGCCATGGTCAAGCTCTATCTGTCCTCTTTGCATAATTGGAAGGAGAAGTTTCGTTTCTTCTCTTTTCATGGGCGAAACAGGACGAAGGCCATTTTTCGTAGGGACTCAAGACTGTAATGACCGAGTACGCCTGCACGGGGCATGACCTTTCTCCGCAACATATTTGCGCCCGGACAACAGCCACAGATCGTGGGCGTTCAAGGGGCTCGCCCTAGTGACCAACCAATTTTTAATCCTCGCAAGTCAGGAGCGCGAGGCTTCACCTTATCGCAAACCAGCCAAGCGGATGGTTTGCCAGCAGTGATGGCACTTGAGCAACCTGGGCGGGAGGAACACCATGCAAGGGACATCATCCCTCCCAGCCCACGACGCCTTCCCAGCGAGAGTTCAAAGAATCGGCCCCGACCCCTGAATCCATTGGACAGCTGGCTAGACATTTTTGTCCTTTTTTTTATGCCGCGATAGGGAGTGCGGCGAATTGTGGGTTATGCAGTGGAACTCATCTGCTACTTATTTCTGGTGCTCACCTGTACTATATCCTTTTGCGATCTCAGGTAAGATTGAGCGGTGGGTAACCTGTGGTTCCGGGGTGGGCGTGCCGGACCCCGGTTGGTCACCCCAGGAGGAAAAATGTCTATAGAATCGCCCTGCAGGCTGCAACAGTCCGGGAGGGATCGCCAGAGTGACATATCATGCATGTGTGGACTACAGAGTGGCAGAAGTGGTCGTGAAACAGCCCGACGTCAGCCTCACACCGCCCATGAACGAGCCCCAACAGTTCGTGGCCAGATACGCGAGCAACAGCTTGTCTGTCGATGCAGTGTAGCGTGGCTGCGCGGTGGGCGTGGGCGTTCTGGTTATGCACAAGCATGCAGCTAAACGCCCAGCCGTGCTGCATTAGCCTGGCAGACCGGTTGATGGCCAACAAGCGTCACGAGCATGTGTGGGTGTTCCAAGTCGCTCAGCCAGACTGCCATTGCATGTGCGCTTCAGCCTGGAATGCGGACATGGTGCAGTAGCCGATCGACTGGCACATGACGCTACAAGGGCGGACCCATTGAGAAGAAACCTGTCTATTGAAATGGACATTGACTTTGGTAGAGTTGGCTTGCAGAGATTCGGCCTTGGGTGCGAGACAGACTGCAGGTTTGTAGTAGTTGTATCTGGCATATACGGTATACCACAGTATCACGGGGACTGCGATGCGCCGGGTCGGGATCCAGGGCTCTTCCGATTGGAGCTACTCGATGCCCAGGCAGCCCAGGTGGTGAGTACTTAACAAGTACTAGTAATGTGCGTTTTGGTGAATCCGGCGAAAGGTCCTGCTTTTGCCGGAGCTTGTTGCTGGCGGAGAGCATCTCGCCAGCTGACTCGGCACGGCAAGTCGCGACTTGACATCCTACTCGCGTGGTGGTTTCAGCGCTGTCTCGACCACAGAAAAGAAAACATGCTGAGCCAAGGCCCTGGACCTGGGGTTGCCCGAACCGGGACTTGATGACATCTGGATTCTGGACAGGGAAGATGAGGCAGGGTAGCAGGCAGGAAGCAGGCAAGAAATGGCATCCGAGACCAGCTGGAGTCCACCTAGCGTCCACGTTGCTTGACTGAAAGTTGCCAGTCGAAGGCACAACTTGCTCGGGGTAAGGGTAAGCACGCAAGTACTCCGTAACAACACCGCGGGTCTGCCCTTCGTACGGCTGGCTGGGTCTTGGCGGGGAGTTTTGGCGAATGTCGTTGATAGCTCTGCTGCTGTGTACTGTGTGTCAGAGACAGAGCTACTGTGCTATGGTGGGTGTTCGGCCAAGGTGGGGCGCAAGGTTCGTGCTGGCTGCATGGCGACTGGGTTCTGAAGTGGGTGGGCAGGCGGGCGGATGGCGAAAGTGGTTTGAGTGGCTCTGTTCATCAACCTGGGCTAGTGGTGAGAAGAAGAAAAAAAGAATGGCCGAAAGACTAACGCGATTGGAAATAGTCCAGCACATACACGTGTAGAAAGGAAAAAAAGAAGGCGGGCAGGGGTTGTGCTCGGGGAAGCTCAGGGAGAAGGCCAGCACTGCAGGCTGCAGCTGACTCGCAGCATCCAGACCCTCCCATTGGCCGTCCGGGCCGGAGAGCAGTTCCTGTCCAGGGAGCCCCCAGCCTCCCGACCGGCCATACGGCAGATGCGTTGCTTCTGTGTACTCCGTACCTTCTACACTATTTTGCCTGACAGATCAATAGTGGGCAGCAAGCAAGGAGGGAGGAGGGAGGTGGGAGGTGGGAGATGACATGTGTGCTGTGCTCATATTACGGCGGCGCAGTCCAGCAAGACCAAGCTCAAGCCGGAGCCCCCAGGGCAAGTCTCGTTAATTACGTCGGCGTCCCAGCAATGTGGGTGTGTCTCGTCGCCGTCCCCGAAGAAGGACATGGGCCACGACCACGACCTCGACCTCGACCTCGACCTCGACCGCGACCTTTTTAGGTCGAGTGTTTTGCGGACTGCCTGTCTGCACGGCCAGCAGACGTGCATGTGTACGACCTCGGCAATAGCATAAAGTATCGTGTATTCCGTACCTACTTACCGTGGCCCAGCTTGTCACGACCCGAGTTGCAGACAGACGAGGCACGTTCCGCCCGGGCCAAGTCAGAAGCAGGCCCGCCATGTTTCGAACCCCAAGCCATGGGTTTACTCGTCGTAGCAATCGTGTAATTATGTCATTCTATCGCCGCCTAATAAATGGGCAACGTACTGTAGTCAGTCAGTCAGTCAGTCAGTCAGTCAGTCAGTCTACAGACGACCCGACCCGACCGGCGGGCCAAAAACAGCAGCGGCGGCGGCGGCGGCGGCGGCCATGGCCACGGATGTCATTGCAGCCACAACCACGATCCCTACCTCGCACTTTTATTGGCAGTGTGGCACCTTTTAACTAACCTACCACCCCCCCTGGCTAGCTGCCCACTCCCGCATCCGCAAGCGATCAAATCTCCCATCGCTCACAATTGATCTATGAACCGTCTGCATCCTGCATACTGCACTCTGCACTCTGCACTCTGCAATCGGAGCTTATAGTCTACTCTGTATTTCGTACTCGGTACTCGGTACTCGGTACTCTGTGCCCCATCTGCGCTTTTGCGTTCTGGACTCCCGAAGCCGTGACCCTGCACTGCATCCCTCGATTGGTTGGGCCCAGCTGCCTCTGCCCAAAACGTCCTGTGCCTACTCGCTGCAGCAAAAAGCACATACATAGGTAGTACACACTTGCCCGCAGGTACGTATGGGTAGTACACGCCACAGGTACTCCGTACATCCAGGCAGTACATGCGTTATGTGCCTGCTCTTGAGCTCTTGGGCATCACATACCAATCCGTCGTCAAACCTCACCCGTCCTTCCTTTCCTCCCGGCCTGCATGCTTTTCTTTGCTGCCCTCTCCATTCGTTTTTTGTTTTGTTGTTGTTGTTATCGTTTTTTTTTTTTTTTTTTTTTTTTTTTTTTTTTTTTTGTTTTTGTTCTTCCTTTTGACTCTGGGCTGTTCCCTCACCCTTTTATTAAACTTCTGTCCACCGCACAGGGCTGATTCTTTTCACCCTCCGTCAACGCTTATTAGGTCTCCTAGCTTGCCCCCTTCTAAGGAGTACACATGTTGCTGCGTCGATTTGTGTCCCCATCAACTGCGCCTATTGTGTACAACGCCCTCACTGCTCACACGGTGACCACGGACCACACACAACGCCCGTCCTGACGTCCTAACATCCTGACGAGGCGCTCCTCCCGGCTTATTATCACTCCCAAAGCAGCTACCATCAAAGGCTGGTACGGGCCATTCTACCTACATACTTAAGTAGGTAGCTCTGCATCCCTGGCGCGGAACGTGGGAAGACCGGTCAAGAAGGGGGGCCTTGTCAGTTTATTGCCGAGCGTGCGACACCTGCCTGTATTGTTGATTGCTTCAACAGAGGCCCGCCGCCCGCCGCCCGCCCACTCGGTGAACAATACACACACACAAACGCACACGCACGCACACTTCTCCACGCCAACAAGCTCAGTGTCGTTCAAGTCCTTTTTCCCCCAGGCACTCCAGTCCTCGATTCGGCCGGCCTGGTCCTCGGAAGATTACCTTGGCCCTGCCTCGCCGCACGCCGCGCCGCGCCCGTCCCACGGCACTTCCCACGCCTGCAGGCTTGCAACAGGCTTGCACTGTCACAGGCTGTGCCGCCAACCGTCTTTCACCTCCAAGCCGTCTAATAAACGCCTCGTACTACCACAACCACAACTTTGTTGCACGCCCATCTGCCTCCCGCGTCTTGGGTACGGAGTACTCCACTGTCGACCTGTCTCACTTCCATTGGCGACATCTGTCCGGCAGCTCTTTGCATTTGCGACGTTGGGCGCCACCTGGGCACGCTCCTTGCCTGTTAGTCGGAAACTGCCCACCGGCCCCTGGGGCACCAGTCCGCAACCATTGTTTCACCCTCTCTACCTCACTGTTCTTCCTCGATCCTCCCGTCGCCCGCCAGCCCCAAACCCCACGCGGCCCGAAGGAAGGAGAAGGTTCCCGGGGAGGAAGGAAGGGTTTACGCGCCCGCGGCTCAGGGACGGCATCCGGTTCTTTCTCGGCCTCAATCGACCTCGACCTCGACCAGGCATTCCAAAGATCCAAAGATCCAAAGATCCAAAGATCCAAAGATCCAAAGATCCAAAGATCCAAACCCGACTTTCCCAGTCCTGACCTGCGTCCAGCAAACTCCTGCTGCATGCCGAACTCAATCACCACGCGATCTCCCATCTCGTTCCTCCCTGCGACACTGTGACAGGCCTTGGCGAAGTCTGTCGCAAGCCTGTCCGGTCCTGATTTGCCGGCTGTTGAGGCATTGACTTTTCGATTTGGCCGGGGGACTCGGTTCAGCGTCGTCTTCGAGTCAGGCTTGGATGCATGCGCTCCTAGGCTCGGCTGAGAACCATGCCGCACTCAAGATATCAAGCGTTGTAGGTCACCCCACGGCCCACCCACTGCTCGCCAACCACCCCTACCTTCTAGAACAATTCCACCAGCTGACATGACTCGAAGTCGGGAGTTCCAGGTAGTAGTACTCGGAGCAGGTGAGCACGTGCCCCGCAACATATCCCGTTGCAAAAACCCCACCCTATTCTTGTTTGTTGAGTGGTGTACGTGCATGTGTATGTGTACGTGTGCGTGTGCGTCTGCATGTGCACCTTGGTTTGTGTGGGAATATGGCCAAGGTCTTCCCCAACTGGACTGACATTGGGGGTCTTCCTCTTTCTCTTCACTAGGCGGCGTCGGGAAGAGCTGTTTGACTGGTGAGTGGAGCCCACCCATCGACATGGGCATCTCATGTAGCCCCCTCCCCCCTGTCGAGACCTCCCTGTCCAAAACCAACCGGAACCATGGTTCACGTGAAAGCTGCGTTACTGACCAGCTACACTACCGGTAGCACAATTTGTCCACAATGAATGGATCGAGAGCTACGACCCAACGATTGAGGACTCGTACCAGAAGCAACTTGCTGTGGATGTATGTGTTTCGTCATGCAATTGTCTCCCCCGCTCCGGAATCAAACTAAAACCATGCGCAGGGACGCCAGGTTGTCTTAGAGATGTGAGTCGGTGTCTCGAACAAGATGCCTTGTTGAGTCTCTCACATGGCTAACACCTTTCCAGCCTTGACACCGCAGGAACAGAGCAATTTAGTGAAACATACCCCTTGGTCACCTTGTTGGACTATCTTCTAATCCTGCTGCAGCATCCATGAGAGACGTGTACATGAAAAACGGCCAGGGATTCTTGCTTGTCTTCAGCATCACATCGCGATCATCGTTGAATGAGCTTCAAGGCCTTCGGGAAGAGATTATGCGCATCAAAGACAGGGACCAAGTCCCTATTGTTATCATTGGGAACAAAGCCGACCTCGAGGACCAGAGAGAAGTCCCGCGTACGAAAGCGTTTGCCGTCTCCCAAGATTGGGGCGCTCCCTACTACGAGGCGAGCGCCAGGACCAGGAGTAAGTGCCTGCCATAAGACGTCTGTTAGTAACTTAGCAGCAGCATCGGAAGCTGACTGGCGGTAACAGCAAACGTTGATGAAGTCTTCATCGATATATGTCGACAGATGTTGAGGGTAGATGATGCCATAGAGGCGATGGACGAAGAGACTTTCGAGACGCGATACAAATACGACGAGCAAAGCAAGAAGAGACGGCGGCGGAAGAGGAAGAAGGACCATCCGAAATGCGTCATATTATGACCGGTCTGTTCGCTTCTTCTCTTGGCCACGGCTTCACCAACTTTATACCTACCCTTTACTGCATACCCAACCTCAAAGACCGATCTCCTCCAACACTTCGTTTTTGCTCACAAGACTATATACTTCACTCGGCGGTTTCAAAAAGGGGGTCTGATTATCTGGCGTCAAGGTCCTGGAATCTCTGTGCGAGCTTATTCATTGATACCACCACTGCTCCAGTCGATGCCAAACTTTGCAAAGATGTTGACATCTCACGACGCTCAATTCATTGTCATTATGTTCCCTCGGTCTACTTCGAGCAAACGTTTTCTACATACATAACCGTGGACAGCCGCGTTCTCCTCCCAACAAGCCATCGACAGAGTTTACCATGTTTGAATTTCACAAGCATTTGGGGTCGGGCCCGAAGGCGTTGCACCGGAATAAGAGGACTGTTTTATATCAAAGAATTGGTTTATGGAAAAGGTCCCTGGTAGTTTGGAATTTTCTCTACAAATGTATGGCAAGAGTCTCGGGTTGCGTTTGGAAAATGCGGATTTCTAGTCTTTCTCGTAGTAGAAGATAGGCCTGGGGGAAAATCCATGTCAATGCAGATGCAGCTACCAAAGCTGCTCGTGGCTAGATCTTGGCATCGCCGTCTTAACGAACGCATTCCCAGAAAGTTTTCAGCCATCCGGCAAGCTTTTCCATGTGCTGCTTTAAAACTAAATCAAGTACTTTGGTTTGAAGCTCGTCCAAAGCTGAACCTCCACCCCAGCCCACCGCTGTCGCCCACACCCCCCCCCCAAAAAAACATACCTTAGTCAGAACCCCAACCCTGCTTCTGTCAGTACAATTAGCCCTTTTATAATGGTCACCAATTGACGTTCTCTTCCCACTCGCACATTGGTTGTGGCCTCACGCACCTATGCACCCTCTCACATCATAATTCCCCTGCTTTACGAGTAAATATCTCCTCATTCAGTTGCGCTCATATTTAGGGCCCTCGCGGCGCCTTCAGCTTTACAAAGCTTAAAATCCAACCTTTGAAGCCTGAGTAAAACTCGCTCGGCGTCATCAGCCAGTCTGAGCCAGAAAATTGAACCGCATGTCTTTGGAAGACGCAGCCTCATATCGACAACTCAACAACGCATTATAGCACCAACAAAAAAAAGGGAATTCCAGAAGATGGAGTCGTTCGCCCTCGCGGCCGACCACTCGGGTGCAATCAACCACCTTCACACTGTGACCATCAGCCCAGCCATTGTCGGGCTCGCCAGGGAGCTGAGACTGGCCGTGACGGTCGTCGTTGCGGGCTGGGTCGTCGTCGCTGGTCTTAAGGCATTCACCGCTGCGGGATCGCGGGAGCCTGGGAGGAGGGAGTGATCAATGGGGCTGCGCACTGGCTCACAGGCAATGGCGCCATGGCATGGCATGGCTCAGCTCCGAGGGAGGGCCCGCCGCGGCCAGGCAGGGCTGAGAGACGTCTGATCGTCTACGGACCACGAGCCATGGGGACGTGTTGTGCTGGTCACGCTCTTATGCGCTGGCCAATGAATGCCCGCTGCTGGCGCGAGAAGACCGGGCGGTGTTGATAGCTTGAGTGGAGTCTCTCGTCGCAATCAGCTCTTCCTGTGAAAGAGGAGCAGGTTACCTTGCAAAATTTCCATTAACCAGGGAGATACTACCTAGGTAAGTAGATGCGGAAGGCATCTCATGTATGGGGCTTTCCACGCTCAATTCGTGTCAAGCATGCATGCCCTTTCTTTGAATATTCAAATGTTGGCATAGGTTTCTCGAACACCCCTGCTCGTGGTCATTGGCGGATAACTACCTGATACTGAGGCTTGACGTCCTCGTTTGGAAGAAATTACATACACAACTAAATGTCGGTTAGCTGTTCACCTGGGCAGTTTGGCCCAGGTATTTTGCACCAGAATGCGCGTTGTATTTGAGGCCCCAGCACTTGAGTGCTCAAGTGCTCAAGTGCTCTCGATTTCAGATGGTCTTGTCTTGCTCTTATTTGCTTCCTATCGGGCTAGTCCAAGATTCTCTTGCGCAAATAGACCTCGATCGCCTAGACCGAACGCCGGCATGACTCAAGTGCTCGCATACCTCTTTCATGGCTATTAATAATGACTTAGAAGCGGTTGATAATGTCTCAATTCCCGGGCACTGTAAGGCTTCGTCGCATAAATCAAGGCGTCCGTGAGCAATGCCACGAGGTTCAACATATAACTATATTCAAGCTCATAATAGAAACTCTGTTATGACTTGAACAGCTCGAGATGAAGTGTCAATCTGGGGCAGTATCTTGATCAAATTTCAACGACGGATGTAATGTATCTAAGAGATCAGCTAAGATGCCAACATTTTGAACAGATGCGCAGCACGATCAAAGCCCTCGGCTGGGCATGCACTTGAGCAACACAAGTCGAAGGCGCCTAGCCACCCCGCAAGATGAGCTTTGGAGTATCAGCTTGGCTATAGTGGTGGTGCCGACGCTCACATGCACTCTGCCAACCCCATTCCTCCTGGTTCGTATAAAAACGACTTGTTGCAACTGGATTGTCTACACCTTTGAGACACCTTTCACAAAGAGTACGTGGCTCCTCATCGCCGTGAGAGCGTTTTGAGGCAACAGGCTCTTTATGTGCTCCAGATATGCGCTCATTGCTTTAACTGTGGGTAATTCTGTGCTCTTGACTGCCCCAAGGTCAACTGGTGTGGTCAAGTGCATGACTTGCAGCACTGAGACCGCTCGAGTGCCAAGGATGTTGGGACAATACCTAAGTAGCGAAGAAACATCCTGCTACGACTGCCGGTCGATGTTTCTGTCTGACGCTATGTTGAAGGGACCGCACGTACGCCTTCGGGTTGTATACGGGTTATGAACGAAACCACTTGCGAAGTGTTTCTGCCGGTAAAAGCGTCACTCGTCCTCACCCTGCACACTTCTTTCTGCTGAGGAACCTATGTCATTGACGAGTGGCGTACTTGGTTGAGCAATGAGAAGAGGTGGTGGGTGGTAGCTGCGCTCTGTCGAAGTGGAGCACGGCCTGCTTGTTGCAACTTGGACTGAGCGGCCGCGTGTGATGAGAGATCAAGGCGGGAATCCTGCAGCGTCAAAACTGACTTTCTGGTATGACTGTCGCTATGTATTGAACTATAACACAATATCTTCACAATGAAGTTGCACTGCTCATTATTTGCCCTTTTTGCCACTCCCGCTGGCATCATGGCCACCATCGTTGTCACCACTCTTTCGCCTGAAGCCGCTTGGTCTTCTAGCCTCCAGGCTTTTGAGTCTGTTCCCTAGGCTCACCCGCGCAGCAGACACTCCAGGACCAAGTGGGCTTGGCTTGGCAGGCGTATTCGCAGAGCTCGCCGACGGCATAGAGGCGAGGCTGTCGCCGTCATTCTCGCGCTCGAGAGGCGACCTCACCTGAAAGCCCGAGACGCTCGCGGGGGAGTCTGGCCCGGCTGCAGGGGTGGAAGACTGATCATCAGCATCGCCCTCGGGGCCTATCGAAAACGGCGCCGGCGCCGACTTTCGTCGGAGTCTGCTCACCATGACCGCGGCCTTGCCAAGCCCAGCTCCAGAAGACGAGGTACTCCCGCTCCCGCTGCCGCTGCCACTCCGTTCCCTGGCAATTTCCTTCTCGCCGTGGCTGGTCTTTGCCCTTGAGTGGCCGTAAGTCTCAGTCCTCTCGCGCATGCCCAAAGCCGCCCTCATGGCCACCCAGGTCTCTACCTGACCTTTGTCTGCCTCCTCGTTACATTCGCAATCATCCCCAGCCGGACACTCCCTCTCCCCCATGCTGTGCCACTCAGCTAGGCAGTTTTCATGGAAGACGCACCCGCAACCCAGGCAGGCCGGGTACAGCGCGTGAATGGCCTCGTGGCAGAACACACACGTGAGTTGTGTCTGCGTGCGCCTGCACCTCTCACAAACACCAACAGCCCCGCCCAGAGAAGGGGTTTGGGAATACTGCAGTGGTTGTAGCTGCATCTCATGGACGCGACAAATACCTGTTACGTCGAGACCGCGCCCAGATGCTTGCAGGTTATGAAGTTGTTCGCGCTTACCACCAAGTATGATTGTAGGAGAGGTGGTGCCTGTAGCGGATTGACTGACATCATGGATTGCGGATTCGATACAGCTGCTGTCAGCGCTGAGACGTGCTCCTTCGTTCCAGCTGCCCTCCTTAAGGACGTTGAACTTCATGATCTCCAACCGCGCGAGTGGGAGGCACCACATTTGGAGCATTTCAGCATAGGCGTAACGATATCCTGCGTAATCAGGACCTCGGCTGGGGTCCAGGAGAGGCGTGGCCAGCCACCCATCGTCATCGAATGCTGATTCGTCTTCCACGGTTACGGTCACGCTGACCGGTATCGTGGAAACGACCTCGTCTCTACGGAATTCGTCATCAGAGACTGATGTTCTTGCTGTCTCTGTCGCCTCCGAAGGCGCTCCGAAGTATGTCGAACCTCCCCAGGTCATGTTACCATGGATATGGGATATATTTTCCATGATTCTCTCAGCCGGACTAGGGCGTTTGCGCCCTGGAGGAGATGAGGACATCAACGACGTAAACCCACGCGGCATGCCCGAAGTGAATGTTGATGCCACAGCGGACTGAGACCGACGAATGGCGCGGTCATTTGGAGATGTGGAAAGGCTCTGCGTGTGGTCTATTTCACCGAGGTGATGGTCTTTGAAGAATCTGTGTGGTGGGGTCTCACCAGTCGAGTATGACTGTGAGGATGGATCTCCCATCCAGAGTATGTCTGGGCTCTGTGGGTCGGAAAAGACGACAGGCGTCTGCGACATTCGAGGTGTGGTTACTGCCGAGCTGTAGCCACTCCTCCGCTCCATGCTCCATTCTGCAGCATCTGTCGGGAAGTATTCCAAGGAGAAGGATGGCGCTTTCATTGGCAGCGGTGTCTCCGGCTGTGTCAAGCGAGACCCGGCATATGCCACACTGTCCTCCGCAGAAGACTCTCCAAATATGCATGAGAGCATCGCTAGCATCTGTACATCTCCCATCTGCTCGAAGTAGTCAAATAAATCATGGACAAAGTCTTGCGCGAGCGGGTGGTGGCCCCACTTGACCCGTCCTCTGAGGTGCTCGTCGCCCCTGTACTTCGAAATGGCATCTTTGGCAATAACAAGAACAGACTTGTCTTTGTGGCGGTGCTCATGTAGCTCGAGCGGGATGTCTGATCTCAAGAGAAGAGCTGCATATCTCCACATGTTGCACAAGTCATAGTGGCCATATTTCTCCGCCACGTGAGCATTGTGTTCGCAGACGTAGGCTCCGTCGCCGAAGATGATGTACTCTTCGGCAAACTGCTTCTTCGACGGCAGCATGTCCCGCATGTCGTGCAACGACACTATGTTCTTCGATCGTCCGGTCCGGCGACGATTTGTTCCGGTTCCTGTGCCTGTGCCTGTACCTGCGCCAGTCCCTCCACCACTCGAGCGCAGGGACTCGTTCGCACTCCAGGTCTTGTGGAGGCGGCGCCCTGGACGATACCACAGACTGATTTTATGCATGGTGGTCATCTCTGAGTCGCTCGAAGACGATGAGTCATCCGAATCATCTGACATGGCTGATACATCGTCGTTGACCGAGGCGTCACCATCAAGGTAACGCTGCCGTGGAGGAGACTCATGAGTTAGACGACCAAAGCCAGCGAAGGTGGGCTGATCTTTGGGACGCTCTCTAAAATTCTCATTGGGGCTGAAGAGCAGAGCCTTGGCTTCCTTTGTTGGAAAGAAGCTGACCAGCCGCCCATCGTTGGAAAAGCGAGCGCCGCACGTTCTGATCACTGGAGGTATGGCAGGACGGTGGCTCGGTGCAAGAGTATTATCGATCTCAGTACTCGCGCTCAGTTCTTGCGACATGGACATGGATGCCGATGCTCCAGCTGGGATGTCGTTGTCCGAATCATCGCTTGAGCTTTCGTCGGCGAGCACATCTATGCCGTCGTCAAGGTCGCGCACGTTCTTGAAGAAAGTCGTGCTTTGGGTTAGGTCGGCCTCTCCAAGCAGGTAAGAAAAGGCCGCCGCGAGGCAATTCTGTTTTCTTTTTAAGAATTGTTGAGCAATCTGGTGGACCTCGCTTTCAAGCTTTTCATGAGCGCCGGGCGGCATGAAAGCATTCCTCTCGATGATGAACTTGGGTGCTTTGTTCTTGGGATAGGCATGAGGAATATCAACCTTGACCTTGATAAAGATGTCATCCCCGTCCACGCCCCACGGGCCCTTCAAAGAGGCGTTAAGTATAAGCGTGTCCATGTCGATACTATCCCACTTGACGTTGGGCAATTGGGTGCTGATCCGGACAAACTCTTCTTGTAGCGACTCGGGCTCGCCCCACTGGTCGTCATGGAAGCCTAGTCCGAACATGGAGGAATCTTTAGATGCTACTCGTCGCGGAGAGTCGGTACTCGATTTCCTCTTAGTCATCGTGATACCTCTCATCCAGTTCATCTGCGCCTGGCTTCTGTCCACTTTGCCGGTTCTCGAATTCTTGGCCTTCATGGACGGTCCTTTCCATGACGGCCCGGTCCGGTACGGTGGTAGCTTCATGCCCAGGGTAAGTGCGCTCTGGCGAGAGATTCCAGTTCGTGAGTCGCTCATGGTCGCTGTCCGTCGATGGTGATTGCCATCGTCTACGGTCCGAAAGGTCTTGTAGGTGGCACCTTTTCTGGTTATAACCAGATTTGTTTTTGCCGCCATGCCCTTGACGTGACCTACCGACTCCAAGACGTGAGGTTCCGTACGTGTTAAACGGAGCTTATTGTCCTCGCCCCAGGACACGAGCTGGAACTCCCGGTTGTCGAGCATGTCTTCGGTGATGCCACCGCGGGCTCTCCAGAGGAATTCCTTGGCCTTGTGATTACCATGGCCCTTGAATGTTGCAACCGGCTCAACCGGTCCGTCGACAGGGGTATCAGGATCCATGCGCCGGTCGAAAAGATACAGATGTCCCGGTTCATTTTGAGGCATAGCGAGGAGCCCCCGTCCAAAGGGCGTATGTCTAGCACGCCAGACTGGGAACTCAGTTCTGATGACTCTGTCTGGAACATCCTCGGTATTTCTATAATCCCAGAACTTGATGCTCCTATCCAGTGAGCAGGTAACGATAGCGGTGGCAGTGAACCGATTCCAATCGATGCCGTAAATCTTGGAAGTATGAGCGCTAATGGACCTCAATGGCTCAGATGACTTCCGCTCATCCCATATGTGGAGCCATCTGTCGTGAGAAGATGCGATGATGAATGGATCCTGGCGACTGTACTTGACCTGGGTGGCTCCAGCAAACCAGTCACAGAATGTGAGGGCTGGTTGCCTCGGCCGCCTCAGATCCCAGCAATGAACGTAGCCGTCTACGGCACAAGTTGCCAAAAGGTCAGGATGATGGGCGGAGAAATTGATGTCAGTAATTGCCCTGGTGTGCCCCTGCAGTGAGTGCTCGATGGCACCAGAAGTCGAGTCATCGCGCAGGTTCAAGTTCCAGACGAGACATCGATGGTTGGCGGTTGATGCGACCCAGTAGTCCCGCGCAGCGAACGGGGACCATTGGACGTCAACCACAAGCCACGGGAGCCCATGACTGCTCAGGCGACGAGGCGGGCTGTAGGGAGAGTCGAGGTCGATAATGGCCAATCCTTCGGGAGATGCAAGAGCGACGTCTCGGCCGGATGGTGATATCGTGGCAGAGCCGACCACGCCATCTACATGGATGGTGCCATCTGCATCAAAGCTTTCGCTCTCATAGGCGGATTTGATAGTCTTCACCTTTTTCGGCGAGGCCTTGAGCTGGTCAAAGGCTAGAGGCATGGTGACGGTGCCCAAGGAGTGGCCCTTTTCTGGGGGACCATTGCTTTTGTTGTTGATCACATATGGACCAGTCCATCAATCATGTGGTACCTGTGGGGCAGACTGTCATTGTAGAATGAATGGAAAAGTACACGAAGCCAACGTTGGGAATGGGAAATTGGTAAATATCGATCTCGACATGGCAAAGTTGCGTTCCCGTGCACCAGGTTGATATGACCAGGGGTCCGTCTTCTTGATGATACTTGAGTACGGAGTACGGAGTAGACTAACTCGGTCGGTACTTGGGCACAAAGGTTCTTATCTAATCAGGCTGCCCCCTCCCTCCTGGACAGACATCCCACCAAGACCCAGCATGCTTGCACATGTGCTGCCTCGTTGGAATAGTAGACACAAAGCAGCCGATGATACCATCACCGTCGACTCCAGCTTGTGATCTCCCACAACCCCCGTTTGCAGACTTACCAGTGCTCTTTCCCACCACCTCCCTAACCCTACCAACAGCCACAACTCTCTCTTATATCATCTCCGTTCGAGGACCCGCAACTTCCCTGCACCTGCCGTGTCGGACCGCGCCACACTGGTCCAACCCGAGCTGCGCATCTCCTGCAGTTGATTCCAGATAAGACCTGTGATCGTCTGGCTCGGGGAAATTCTCCATTTGCCGCGGTCCCATTTAACTACCAACAGCATCAATACGCCCCCCGGCTGTGCTTAGCAACACTGCAGTAAGGATCTCGACATGGCTTTGCCCAAGAGAATCGTGAAGGAGACCGAGCGCCTGATGGCTGAGCCGTATGCTACCTATCAACCCAGAGGCGTATACCATAACTTATGATCTAATCCCCTCGCCCAGCGTGCCCGGAATCAGTGCAGTCCCTCACGAGGAGAACCTTCGCTACTTTGATGTCACCATCGATGGCCCGGACTCTTCCCCTTACCAAGGTGCGACATGTCCGGTCCTGCAAGCCAGGCAAACAAACGGCGCTGACTGGCGAAATCTAGGTGGCACATTCAAGTTGGAGCTATTCCTCCCGGACGACTACCCCATGACACCACCCAAGATCCGCTTCCTCACCAAGATATTCCACCCTAACGTGGACAAGCTCGGTCGCATCTGCCTCGACGTCCTGAAAAGTGCGCACATGATGATTTCTTCTGCCCAGGGGTTTTTCTGACAGCATGTTGAACTCGCACTGACAAAATAATAGACAACTGGTCTCCCGCCCTCCAGATTCGTACCATCCTCCTCTCAATCCAAGCCCTCCTCGGCGCACCCAACCCAGACGACCCGCTTGCTGCAGACGTCGCCAAGTCATGGAAGGAGGACGAGAAGGCCGCTATCGGGACGGCCAGGGAGTGGACACAGAAATACGCGACAGGCCAGCAGTAGGAGGGGCGCCTCGACCGCCCGTTCATCCCCTATCAAAGTACTGTGGCGGAAGAGGAACCAACTAAGACGGGTTGGTGGATCGGCGCCGAAGACGAGGACTTGAAACGACTTGACAGTGCCCTAGACGAGATGTTGGAGGAGTACCGGACTCAACCACCTGAGGGTGTAAACCCAACGCTTGATGGGCTTTAGAGTCAATGGTCCAATGGTCTATCTTCTGGGAAGAGTTGATGGACATGGTCCAGGGGACGAAGATTTCACGTGGTGTTGGCGGCGTGATTACTGTTTGTCAAATATTGATTGGACAGTTGGCCGTGATGTGGAGGGCTTGAGTAGGGCGGAAACACAGTCGGGAAGTCCTTGTGGCGATTTGGGCATGTGCAAGACAAGAAATAGTTGTACGCGGCAACACAGCATCCACGCTGTAATAAAAATGACCACGGTTGCAGAGGCCCCATTCCTTGTTGCGTGTGTTGTCATGACCAGACATTCATGGCACAGCCTCTTACAAGCCAAATCAAACGAACCAGTGTGGAACGTCTCCCGTTTCTTGCAATGTTCCCGCCTTATCCCTATCACCCAGGTGCCCCTGAGTGGGCCAGGACAAAAGATCAATACAAACGTGGTTATCGCAATAGCTTTACAATGACTCTGTTTGCCAACTTAGACTAAGACTTGCTCGGGAGAGCACGGGACATGGCGCATATATCTCAACGAGTGCTCCCAAAGCACAGCTCTATGCAACAATTTCCGTCGAGGGACCACCAACATCGAGTTGGTTGGCCACCAAATCAAATTTTCTGATTAGAGAGTCCTGTGGGTTTTTGTCAATCAATCTACTACGAGCCTTGCATACCTATGCGGGCAAAAGGGCTTTAAGTTGGTATCGGACAACAAGACCAGTCAAGGACTCGAACGACTTTCGTGGCCTGATAGAAGCACTTGAGAAATAGCCCGAGTAATATGAGTTCACCAGGAGGTGCAATTGCATTTCTCTTTCATTCTGGCTGTATTAGCTTTTAAAGATTAAAAGACACTGCTAATCCCGGGGTTTTGAAATGGAATTGAGGTTAGGTTAAATTAGAACTCTGACAGTTTATTTTCTATTCCTTAGAACACTACTCAAGCCCTACTTAATTCGAAAATTTAATGATAATGTGTATTTCCACATGGTCAAGTAGTATAATACTACTATAGAAATTCTTGCCTTGTCTACAGTCTGAGAGATACAGTGTAGAAGTATTAGCAGTCGTTGTCATTAAAAATTCCTCAATAACCTTGCACGACTTATCTAAGTTTCAAATGTGCAGATTCACAGATACCTAGGTACACTGAGACTGCCAGGCTTTGCAAACTTGTAGCACCTAAGACCATGTGCCACTAGAATGAGAAGCTGAGTGGTGCTAGTTCTCGCCTGGGCTTGGAAAGTATTTGTAGACCTCAAGACCTCCAAATGTTGAATCTCGGCAGTTACAATATGAGGACTAGACCATACTGTGAAAGTATGGGAACCTTGGAAGTGTTTTTTTGTTTTGTTTTGCGCCAAGGTACTACAACTCAGAGCAGTGCAAGTGAAGATAGTACTGGAGATAACCTGCATAACTGCATCTCTTTTCTTTTGAGGGTAAAAAAGAGGGACCCTAGCTTTCAGGTCAACACGAACACTTGAGTCGCGTAGCCAAGAGACTGTCACGCACTTGGATGTGCATTTGTGCATGCATGCGTGCATGTGTACTTGTGTGAAGAAAGACAAGACGGTGGAAACTACACTTGAGCAAGGGTGACAAATCCTGGCGATGTGTCCTAGATTTTCTCAAGGTCATTCTAGTTAGTGTGTATGGGTGGGTTGTTGGATGTCCTGACTAAAACTTTTGATTTATAAAAACGTAGAACAGACCTATAGACTCAGGAACCATGGTTGCTAATGAATTTCGCAGCATACCTAGGATGAATAATAAGCCAACGCATAATATGAGCAATGTATAGTACCACAGTAGATACTCATGCGAGCCAGATGAGAAAGACCCACACAGTGCCCCCAGGGAACAATTTGAACAGAGATTGGTGGGATAGATGAATGGTGACCAGAAGCCTCGACACGATGTCGGGGCCCCGTTGTCTGAGACAACCTCAGCTTTTAACCTGTAGGGCAGTGTGCACCCGTTCCTAACGAGCTCAAGCGATTTCAAGTTGGCTAAGGCGGCGACCGCCGAGGATGTCCATGGCCAGTGGTAGGCTTCTTTGCAGTCTCAATCAAGCTGAAGCCGAAGAGGGGGATGCACAGCAGACTGATTTTTTTCTTCTTTCTTTCTTTCTTTCTTTTTATTTATTACTAATGACGCTGTCTGACGTTGAGTTGGGTGCCGGGATCTCGACAGTCGGAAGGGGAACCCTGATCGCAGGTCATGCGTGTGTTTCGTGTGCTTGATGTGGTGACGTCGGCCGTCGATATGATGCTTTGCTGTGTACACTGTAGACTACTGTTAATACTCCCGTACATACCTAAGATGGGCGGGCGTCGGTGCAGAACCGCAGCCTGAGCGAGCGCAGCAGGACGGCCGCCATCTGCAGGGCAAGGAGGCAGGGACGAGAGCGCCCTGGCGCCCCGGGTCTGTATGTACCTAGGTAGGTAGGTGCACCAGGATCAGGGGAGCAGCGGCAGTGGCACCGGCAGCAGGTGGGTGTGGATTCGAACAGGCATTTGGGCTCCCGAGCCAGCGGCGCTGGCTGCCCATTTCTCATTCCGGGCCGGGGGCGGGTGATGGAACGAGTGAGGCCCGATGATAGTCTAGTAGTAGTCTACAGATTAGTGTACTCCGTACCTACTCAAGTACAACACACAGCAAAGAGTGCCATAGCGACAAGTCAATTTCCCAGGTGCCCATCCTGCCGCCAGCGCGTGTCAGGCAGGCAGGCAGGCAGGCAGGCAGACAGACAGACAGACAGACAGACAGGCAGAGCTAGTAGTTTACGGAGAACATATGTAGCATTGACCTGTACCAGGTAGGTACAGCACAAGCCGTGGCCATCTACTTAAGTATCGCAATACCCAAGCCAGCAGCGCCAGTCCGAGCCCGGCAGTGCCGTCCAATCAACACACCCTTCACCGTTGAAGCTTTGTAGGATGGGTTTAGGAACCAGGTACCCGGCGGCCGGGCGCAGAGGTGGTCAGACGGCAGGAATCAAAACCAGGTAGGCTAAGTACACAGTGACAGCTGAGTGGCGCTGGTACTGGCATGGTTTGTTTTTTGTCTGTTTGATGCTACCACAGTAGTGAGGGGAGGAGTTGTCTGGATACCTACTTAAGTACCTACTTAGGTAGGTAGGTACGATAATGGGATGAGCAAAAAGCATTCCCCAGTTCCAAGACACGCACCAAGTTCGGGTGCAGAGAAGTGTCAGTTTTACAGGACGACCCAAAAGCCAGCTCCTAAATTCTCCACCTTCCTGTTCAGGCCTCCAAGCTAACAGCAGCTAGCTCTCCCTCTCTCACACTCTGCGCTGGTGCTCTCTAGCTTTGCAGCTTGCTCCAGCTTCCCACTGCCCCCCCCAAGCTCCTCTCCCCTTTCCCACGACCCAGCACTGGTCAACAATCATCAGTCAACATCCAACATCACAACCCACATCAACCCACCTCGTGTGTGGTCCGTCCTGTCGTGATTTTCTCTCTCTTTCTCTCTTGCTGCCATTGATCCCGGCGCCCACCTCGACCAGCTCCCCACCATCCATGGCTGGTTGGAGAACACTATACCATCCTGAAGCATCCACCTTGTTGTTGCCAATTGGACCTGACCAGTGCAACCTGCTTTGCATCCCCAAAGCTGGGGGACCGTCCTACGGGGGCATCATCACGACGACTGTCACGCCCAAGGCCCACGCACCTGACCTTTCCAATAATCCCCGACGCTCCACCTGGCATCCAGCCAGCAACTGGCACCTGGGCACCTGGGTACCTGGTTCCTTGGCCCCAGGCCCCAGGACCCCAGGCCATATTCCAGATCTTGGATCCTCTTTTATCAATTTGGTCGACAGGGTCCTCTGGGACGACGCTCCACCCCCGGCAGCCCAGCACCCTCCGTCTGAGCTCCCTCCTGGAATCCTGACCTGGTCCCTGGTCCCTGGCCCCGTCCTTGTCACTCATCTCCAGGCCCGGGAGAGAGGAAGCAAGCCCACTCCGGGATTTCTGAAACATTTCTCGCCCATCGAGTCCACCACCTGCTGAGGTTTCACCGGCACCTTCACGGCTGCTATTCCTCGTCCCGTTTTGGAAACCGCTGGCCCTATTTTCCATTGCTACTCTCCCTCTTAACACTCACCACCTCGACCGTAGCCCTGCCTTCTCGGTTTGGCCCGAAGACGAGGTCGCAAATCACATCCCATCGCACCCGCCCCCCAAGAGACCGGCCTCGACGCTTGGACTCCTGCTCATATCGCCCCGACTTACCCCTGACGGCCCTGACGGCATTTGCACCTTCTCTCCCACGAGACCTTCTCTCACCATCACAATCAGACGGACCAACCGTGCCCAGTCGTCAGCCCATTCCTTGCATTCGATCGAGTCATCCAGCAAACATGCCCTCCTTAATCAATGGCAAGTTCCAGCTGCCAGCTCTCAACCTCAAGTTCGGCTCCCTGACCGAGGGCACCGATATACCGCCACCCCTTCCATCGCCCACAGAAGAAGAGAAGCCAGAAACCCCAAAGCCAGCAGCCGCCGACGACACCAAGTCCTCCACCGCCACCAATGGCACCCAGACCTCGCCAGCTGTACCCAACGCCAACGGTGCCA
Source organism: Diaporthe helianthi (assembly GCA_001702395.2). Lineage (NCBI taxonomy): Eukaryota > Fungi > Ascomycota > Sordariomycetes > Diaporthales > Diaporthaceae > Diaporthe > Diaporthe helianthi. The sequence continues at coordinate 11,801 of MAVT02000211.1, read as the reverse complement.
AGCGGTCCGCAGAGGTCGTGCCTCTACCTGGCTCACCAACCTCGATCAGGACCGGGCAGGGCAGCATCCGACGTTTGTTGAGCCGCAACCGACTAGACTCGGCCTTTGCTAACGGAGACACCGCAATAGGAGATGCTGGCGTACAAGCCCTCAAGAGACCGGACAGCCGCCCCACCAGCCGCAGCAATGCGAGCGTCACGACCGAAAAGCAGTCCAAGCGGGCCTCTGGCTTCTTTCGCCGCTTCCGGAGCTCCCATGACGCGGCCGACAACACTCGCCCGAGCAGGCTTTCCACCTCGAACGAGAACGAGAACGAGAGGCCCGCCATTTCCAGTCCCAAGTCGAGGGGGCCGCCGCCACCCATGATCCCAGAGTTCAAGGCGCTGGGGTCCAAGGTTGACCTCGACGGCGAACAGGGCAGTTTGGGGGACGACCTCTTCAAGAACATAAAGTAACGACCCGTTATGCGACACAACCAAGACGGGCACACCTGGTACCATGCACTCCGTGCGCCTGATGGACAAAGACCCGAGATGCCGCGTATTTTCATCTTTTCAAGAAGCCTCTCGAATCTTCCTCTGCCGGATTTGGATCGAGTTTGCATTTGCCTGCATCGGAATTGTTGCGATTACTGGACCTGGGGACGAAAGTTTGAGATTTGTGGCCCGAGATACCCAGCTCGCCCTATGAGGGTTTATTCACACCTACTACACACATTACGAAATTTCTTTTATTCGCTACACGACATTTAACTACCTATGCACCTCTTTTTTTCTTTTCTTTCTACGTCGACACCCTCGCCGTCCAGGGCTTGCTTGTCTGGTGCTGCGTTTGAGACTTTTTGATACCTCGAGGCTGGAACGCCCGCGTGTGAAATGGAGGAAGACGGCGAGAACGGAAGGGGAGGTACGGAACAAGGAGACACACATGCTGTTGACGCATCGTCGCACCCCTTGTTGCGGTCTGGCCGGCTTCTACATTTGGAGGGAGAGAATTCGAAATTGGGAAGTCTTCTTGTCAAGGAGTACATTTTTCGTGTCCTACATTGTCAGGACTTATTGATGGACAAGGTTTCCGAAAAGGTGAAAAACCAAAGAGCACAAGTTTATAATAAGACAGTCGATCGTCCCATGAGGTCAGAATGCCCCTTGATATCAAACCTGGAACAAGAAAACCAGTATGCCACGCGACTTGAGTTTGATGGCTAAAAATACGCTGCTCGATGATGGATTTGGCATTATGAAGCACTGCTGATTTGGAACTCTCTTTCGGCCTGGATTGATTCTGTCGGAGCTCTGGTTGAGAGAGAGAGCTCTCGCACATAACATACCAACCCCAGAACGCCAAGCAAGCAAAGATATGGAGGAAACATGCGTGATGGATTGTGATGAGCCCGTCAAACAAGCGGCGCCGGCCTTGAGAAAGACGGTCGCAAGACCCCCTTTATCGTACTCAACGAGCCCGGCGCCTGGCCAGCCCCGTTCTGGCGGCCCGGTTTGCCACAGACAAACGAACAAATACATGCATCCATGATGATGATCATCCAAGCGGCCTGACGGCCCATTACCCAACCAGTAAATGTCAAGTTTAATACGAATTATGCCCGTTCCAGCACATTGCCCATGCTTATCCTTACACTGCGCCAACCACCATGAGCAAAATGCTGCCACTCGATGGGAAGTGATGGGCGAGCACCAGGCGGACCCCCAAAAATGCTGTTATCCCTCGATCAACCAATATATACACAGATATGTGGAATGCCAAACCCACCCCCCTCCCCCACCCCCACCCCCTGGGCGCCGCCCCCATGCTTCATCAGCTCATCATGTCATAGCCTCTCTTTCCTTTGCATGTCGAACGGGTCCGACGTCACATCGTTACGACCCTCTTGGGAGCCCGGCCCGCCCACTAGGTAGCCTTGTCGTGCCCCTCGTTGAGCACAAGCTCTAGCACGATCTGCACGCCAGCTGAGCCTGACTTCATCTCTGGGTGGCTCATGGCGATCTTGACGGTGCCCTTGGAATCGGCCGACCCGGCTATAATAGCGCCCGCTCCGACGCCTCCAAGGCCCGTGGGGCCGCGGCAGCCCTGGTCCAGGACGCGCACGTCGCGCCCGGCCACAATCTGCCTCAGTCGCCCATTCTCGGCGTTGCGCACCTCCACATAGTCCTCGTTGAAGAGGAGCAGGTATTGCCCGAACATGGTCGCACCCCTGGCCTTCTTCTGCTTGCCCGAGTACTCCATGATCAACGTTCTCGAGACCTCACCGTGTTTGTCAACGTACACGGCGCAGTCTTCGTATGCCAGTAGGAACTCCTGGTCGTTTAGCTTGAACATGCCCAGCGGCCGCTGGTCACGTATCCGGTTGGCGATGTTAGCAATGGCTGGCATATCCAGCCCACTGGGTACGGACATGGTCTGTTTCTTGTCCAGAGTCAACATCTCAAATCCCTTGGCCGTTGCCACTGCAATGTACGACTGGAAGAGGTTAAGCGAATAGCATTCTGTTGGAAGGTAGAACTCGTCGAAGTCGCGGAACGTCTCCGTGGAGCCGGGTCCACCACGCCGCCCGCCAAAGATTCGTGGCCGCTTTTCCGAGGATCGCTGGAAGACAGGCTCGAGGACCTTGAAAGTCGTATGCATGCCTTCTTTGCGCTTGTAAAAGACGAGTGTACGCTCCTTCATGCGCGCCGTTGCGAAGAATGTCACGTCTTTGGCCAAGCGCTGCGGTGCCTTCCGGGCACTGTCGTTACCAGTGGCGGGGAAGTTGGACGTTGGTGCGACAACCTCCAAGGGATATGCGATCAGGGACCTATCTGCGGTGACTAGGCAAACGGAGAACTCCTCGAGGACTGCGATCTGTGTCACCCTACTGATTTGCACAGACTTGCGGGCATGGTCAGCATTCCACCTGCACACCCAGTTAGGGTCGCTTGAGACTTACCCTCGTCCATCCACGCGGATTGGAGGCCTCGGAGATGAATACGCCATAGTCGGTCCCTATCGCGATCAAGGACTTGCCAAACGCTGTGAAAGTCGTGGCGCAGTTCACAGCAGCTCTACACACCGGTGGCGGCCGGCCAGTACCATAAACTTGCTCGATCTCGCGGATTGCCCTGTCCAGTGGAGTGCCCTGGATAGCAACACCCGGCGCCTTACCCGCCACTGAAAATGTGTCGTAAGCAAAGGCACCGTCTGCAAGGACACGCAGACGGAAGGGCTCCGCGTTCTGTGCATGTAGAGCCCGCGCATGCTGTTCCTTGGCCTCGATAATCTTCGTGCACCAAGCGTTGCGCTCGTTTTCAGACTTTGCATACAGAGTATATACCTCATGACCCAGATGCTTCACCTTGAAAGGCCACAATGTGTTGTCCGGATCAGATTGCGCAGTGTTTATGCGAGTGATAGAGCTCATCGAGGACCCTGATTGGCTGTGTTCCAGTACAGGACGCTCCGAGACATTGGTGAGGGTTTTGTTGACAGCAACTCCAGGGCCGTTCGCAACGGGCCGGGCCAAAGGTGCTGTGATGCCCTTTTGCTTCGATACGGCCGCATCATCTTTACTCTCAAGGAATAGCAAAGGCATAGGAATTGGCTAACAATGGTCAATAGACAGTAACATCGCAGCTTGAACACATGATAGCAGCATACCTCTTTTGACACGTCATATTTCTTGTCTCGACCATCCTTTGAAGGGTACTCCTTGGCCAGGATAAAATAGTGGTCGAAAAGCAGAGCATGTGTGTCAACCCATCGGACGCCTTTGGACCCCATCCTCGTCAGGTCGCCTCTGTGTATTAGTTGTCTGCCAAGGTGATCTAGGTTAAGGACCGACTGGAAACCGGGCCGCAGAATCAAGGCTGTCTGCAATGCATGGAGATCAACTTTGCCCTTGCTGCGGGCAACCGCTTCGTCACACTTCATCGTGACAGCTTTTATCTCGTCGATTGCCTTGGTCAAGTTTGTCTTCTCTTCACTGTCCTGGACCATCTTCTTCAAGACAGTCTGCAAGAGAAGACTGTACCTCTGCAGACGCGTGATAGGCGACTTCAGGAACGTGTCCCAACCCAGACGATTCGATCGCTTGTGGCCCCGCACATGCTCTAGGAACTGCGCAAAAAGCACATTGCGTGTGGCCTCCTTCCGCACTGCCAGCTGGGCGAGGGGATAGGCCGTGGAGAACTCCAGGTAAGGTTGCTCAGCTTTCCGAATCCACTCTCGGAAAATATCAGAGAAGCCGACGATCCACGGCCCTTGCTCATTTTGACGGTACTTCAACTGGGCGAGCAGATACTCCTTGTTGACATGTTGAATGGCGTCAAACTTCCCGAAAACCTTCTCCACGAAACCGTTAATCTTGGCTGGAGGGATGATTGGCGGCTGCCATGCACGTAGCTGATCTTTGTAGAGAAGCCGGATGACGTCTAGTTGACTCATATAGTCCTCCTCGCCAGTGACAACTTCGTGGAGGATGTTTTGCCGCTCGATCTCCTTCGGCGTCTTGTCCTCGACCATGCTCTTGTCGAGTTTGTAGTAAGTGGCCCAATCAGCGTGTGTCGTAGACTCCTCTGTCATGAGGTCATCGAGACTGGCCTTCTTGAGTGTCCTCGTGCAGTGGTGAGAATAGCATCTGCCGGAGATTTCAATCTCGTGGAGCTTCGGCGCATAGCACCCGGATCCTGATAATTGCCATATGACGCCAGACAAAGATCCAGGACCAAACTTGGCCCATTCTTCCTCCTCGACGAGGATACCGGCATCGTATAGCCGATCCGTGACCATGGTGCTTAGAGTCTCCGCATCCGCGACATTCATAGTCGGAACCTTGGTAGTAAAGAGCTTGATAAGGCCGTCTTCGATCGCTTTTCGCTTCAAGTCGGGTTCACCCTCAGCCATCTCCCTCAGCCAAGCGGCAACGCTGCTCAGCGCCCAGGGCTCCACACAGCGTCGAATATCTGACGATGACAATTTCTCTGGCACAAATCTCTTCTTCCGTCCGGTCGGCAGGGTTATTACATCGTAAGCAACCGAGGATGGTGTACCGGATTCGTACCCCTCATGAAGAGTCCCAGGATGCAGCCCAAGTTGCTGCTGTTGTTGAGCCTTGAGCGCCTTCTTCCTCTCTTCTGCCGCGTCTGTTCTTGACCGCCCAGGCACTTGGACATGCGGCGTATTGCTGTGGCTAGACAGCGATATTGACCTCTCAACCTGCTGTTGTGTTGTGAGTTGGCCATCGGGGCCAGCTGCTCTCGAGTCAGCACTGAGTGAATAACTATGCTGATATGGTCCACGATGGGGCGACTGCACTGATAGCAACGAGCTCGTGTCAGACCCAGGCGGCAAGGCAGGCAATGGCCGATTTGAGAGCCCGGGATGGAAGAACAGGTCAGGAAGATCCTCCTTAACGGGCGATTCACTGGCGCTTGCCCTGGAGTGCAGAGACACATGCTCGTCGCCTTCATCAAAGCTCAGCCGCTGGGTAGTTGGAGCTTGCAAACCACCCGTTCCACCATAGTCCATGGCCGCGCCGTAGTCTGCATCGCTGTCGTCGTCAGGATAAGGTGGATTCTGGTCGACTGGTGGGGGTGGTAGAGGCCGGTCCCGGTTCTGAAGCGAGGTTGTCCTAATCGGAGGAGGGTTCATATCATTCCCATAAGCCAGGTTGCCGGCATAGCCACCGCTAAAGAGGCCGATATCCATCCCCGCAGCATACTCGGCGTCGCTGCCGCTAACCTGCTCCTCGGCGGACGTCGGCAAGGTCTGGCCCATAATGGGTAGGGCGGGCGATGCTGATGAGAGCGGGATATTGCCGCTGAATCTCCTCTCTTCCTCCAAGTCCTTCTCCATCTGCGCAAGGCCCGCGGCGCCCTCCTGATCGCTCTCATCGTCCTCCCAGTCGTAGGTAGCCGTCGCGTTGCTATGGTTCAAGGTCGATGCGTTCGAATCGTAGCGGCTGGCACTACCGTTGCCGCCAGTTCCCTGGGCTGTTGAGGCACGCGAATCGTACCTCCTAAGCCGGTCCAGATCATCATCAGACAGGTTGCTGCCGTTGATCGGCCTGGGCCGTGTCGTGTTGGCATCCCCTCCCAACTCAGCCTCGATGTCATGCATAAGACTATCTTGGGTCAGGTAGTCGTCGATAGGATTCCACTCATCATCGTCCGGCGCGTACTCTACAGGTCGGCTCGGAAGAGGCGCATTTGTTGGATGTCTCGTAACACCTGCGGGCTGAGAGTGTGGAGGCGGCGACGGAAGCGCGGACATCTGCGAGTTGGAGCGAGACCTGTTGTCGCTTGCGAAAGCATTTGGATCTGCTGCGGAATAATTTGGCCCGACGGGCATTTGGGTGTAGTTTGGGTACGGTGCCTGCGCTGCGTAGGGGCCATGGGGAGATGTGGTGCCGTTCGAAGGGTAATTGCCAGCCCAGGTCGAATGGAAGCCCGTCGAGGCTAGAGACGGCGTTGAATGTGCTGAGTACTGGCCAGGACTGGGTAGGCTGTTCCCATATTGTGGATTACTACCTGGTGACTGAAGGACTTGGGGGGATGTGCTCCCGTGATTATAGGTAGGACTGTAGGGAGGGTTGACCGGCTGGCCGTACGGGGCGGCCGAGGGCTGGGACACTGAGGGATTGGTGTAGTTGTGGGCAAATGAGTTGTAGCCCTGGTACGCCGGCTGGCGTGAAGCCACACTTGCATAGGCCGAGGGATCGTATGTGGGAGGTGTGTAGCTCGCGGGCTGGGGGTTGTAGCTCGCGGCGGCGGGCGCGGCGGGTGAAGCATACCTTGAAGCGGGGTGGTAGGGCAGAGTTGATTGGGATCTTCCAAAGTCTTGTGGGTTGTATGTCGACGGGGTCGGAGGGGCTTGGCTATGGTACCGCTGATGGCCGGACGATGCCGTCGGACTGGCCATGAATAGTTCGGCTTGCCTGGCTGGGTCGACGTCTCCCTGGCGGTCGGGATCTAGGAGGACAGCATCGTCGCCGGCGTTGAAGCTATTCGCCCTCGCAGGGTAGGCGTGTTGCTCCTGTCCAGGGACGGGATATTGTATGGGAGGCAAATGGCCATACCGCCGACCGCCGTCTCCTCGGAATGACATGTTGGCGTCCGACTTTGGCGTCCTTTGGCGTCGACCTTCGGCGTCGATGCCGTCGCCGTCGCCGTCGTCGTCGAGCTACCAAGTCGCGATCGCAGACCAAGTGTACACAAGCTTGGAGGGCCTGTGGTTGGCAGCCCTGGCGTGACGTAGCAGGGTCGCGAGGATCAGAACGGGGTTGTGAGGGCTATGCGGTCGCCGTGCCGGAGACTCGAGAACAGGGATATCTTGTTCGTCGCCGGGAAGGGATGGCGGTCGATCGGTCAATCGGTGGGTTTCGAAGAGGGGAGCAGGCCTTCGCGGAGGTTTGTATGAAGTGGCGCTGGCCAGTGGCGCAAAGTAAGGCACCTACCTAGGTAATAAGCCCCAGGTGCTGGGCTGAGCGCGCGAGGCCGGGTGGGCTAGATGGGGATTCGCGGTCCGCGGTGGGATTGCGGATAGGGATTGCGCAGACGGGGGCAGAGGCTGGGTAATGCAGATCGCCAGCAGGTGGCTTATTGAGGCACAGGACCTCTCAACTCGACAGCCTTGTGCTGCTTGTGCAAGAATTGTTCATGGCCGTGCCCACGTGCGTGGAGTTGCTTCTTGGGCGAGAAAGAGGCACCCCCTCCCGCTCCTCACGAGCGAGGCCTTGCTTGCTTGCTTGCTTGCTTGCAGGGTGTGCCGTGTACTTGAGTAATAAATGATTGGGTGTCGAGTCGCGCAGCAAGTCTTGGGGGTTGAGGAGAATCTACTCCGTAAGCGGGCTTCACACAGCAACAACAAAAAAAAAAGGGAAGAACAGGCAAGGCAGAAACAGGCGACAGAGCAGAGGCTTGCAATGGGCTTGTCGATGGGGTCACGGCAAGGACTAACGGTGATGGGATGCGAAAGCAATAAATCAAAACGTGTTAAAGATGGCTCGCATGCCGACCTGGCAGCCTGGGAGCGTGTGGGAATGAATGAGCGCCCGGGGGGGGGGGGATTGGCACCGGTAACTTGGAACCTTGCGTGGTGCTGGGCGGTTTGTTAGTGCCAGTGGTCATGCCCACCCACCTCACAAAATACACAAAGTCACCGCCAGCTTGGCCGAGTTCAAGGCCAACCCAAGTCTGACCCTTTGGGCTGGCGCCGTGTATCTACCCCGGGTACGGACATACTTAGGTACCTAGGTACATATGTATGCATAACCAGGCTGCCAGGTAGTCTCTCGTTCCCCTGCCCAGAAGCCAGCAGCTGATTCTAAAGCAATACAACTGTCATCAATTAGCCCTCATTAAGCGTAGCGAGGAAGTTGCCCTAAAGCGAAGCGGAAGGGCAACGACGAGCGGAGCTTTCTATATTATACTACGATCTAATAAAAAGTTTCTTATATAGGGATTAATCTAAATTTAAATATTATATAGGGATTAGTCTAATAATATATCTTTAGATATACTATATATACTATATATACCTTTAATAAGTTATAGTAGATATTATTAACGTTATAAGGATATTCTATAATAGTATTAAGGAAAGAGTACCTACCTAGCTCTAGGTATATATAGGCTTTAACTTACGCAAGTGTATATATTGTGTAGCGTATACTAAAAAATAGGTATATATACTACTAGGTATTAGGTACTATAGGTTTAGAGCGCTATAGGCTAGAAGTACTATAGGTAGGGGGGCCTAGGGGGGTTCCCCCCTAGAACCTTAAAAACTATACCTCTACTTATAAAAAATATTAAATATTATTATAAATAATACTACTCTATATTTCTAAAGCTAATTTAAAAGCTAGCTTTAAGGCTACTAATAATACTAGTAGTTTAATAGTACTTAGAAAAGAGTAGTTAGGTTATTACTAAGCTACCTTTAATATTCTAAAAGACTACTATAGAGCTCTAAATAATATCTAACTAATTATATAGAAATAAATACTTATTTACTAGTTAATAACGTTTATAATTAAATAAAGAGCCCTACTATTAATATATATATATATAATCTATTAGTTTACTAAAAAAAACTCTATAAGCTATTAACTATTTTATATTTCTTTCTTACCTCCCTTACTCCCTCCCTCCCTTCTATATACTATAGACTAATTAGAAACTATTTAGGAGTTCCTTAATTTACTACCTAAGCTATTTTAAAAGCCTATTTTATAGCTTAAATTATTAAGTAGAATAACTTACGCTACCTTTAATAGATTTAAGCTTTAACTAGCTATTTAAGTCTTATACTATAGTAACTAGGTTTATTTATTATTTATTAATATAACTACTACCTTCTCTATATTAAGTACTATCTTCTTTAATATCTTAATAAAAATACTACTAATAACTTACCTCCCTTTATTTCTATTTATAGCTTCTATATATACTATCTTCTATATTAATCTTACCAATAATATTATAGTAATTACTAGTAGTATATCTATAGCTATTAGACCTCTAATACCTCCTCCTAGTAGTAATAGAGGTAAAGGTAATAATTCTAAAGATTATTATTTGTAGAAAAACAATAATAATAATATAAAGTTTAAGGATATAATCTTAGGTACCTCTAAGAAGTACTAATACTATAGTAAGGTTAAGTCTATTAGCTACTTTATCTTAAAGAGAGGAAAAAACTTAACTACTAACTACTAACGTTATAGATCTTTAACTACTTTTAGGGTAGGTTAATAGTAGTATAAACTATAAGGTATAGTAACTATATCTACTTCCCTAGCTAACGCTTTATAGTATAAAAGTATAATTAGATATATACTTATATCTATTATTCTTTTAAGGCGATATACTACTATAGTTATATTCTCCCTAAAGGGATTTAACCCTACTAAGTATTACTTTTAACCTAAAATAAATCCTACTTCTCTCTAGCCTTTAGTATATTATCCTTAACTTCTACTACCTCTATTATCTTTAACTTCTATTATAGGATAAAGGTAGAACCTACTTTATATAATTAGTAGTTTTATAGCCTTTAGTACTAGTAGCTATAGAATGAGCCCTCTATTAAATCTATATACATATAGTATATCTACTAGTACTACTATTTCTTCTAGCTTTATAGTAACTCTAAGGTAGGAATTAATTTAATTAGAGCCTATTAACCTAATTTATAGTTATAGCTAAATCCTAGGATATATATATAAGTAATAAGTAGTATATAACTAGTAACTAGCTATCTAAAGAGAGTACTATATAGCCTATTAAGTAGGTAAGGAGGTTACTACTATACTTAGTAGTATAGAGATCCTCTAGGAAGTAGCTATAGGTACTCTAGGTAATAGTAATAATAATAAGTAGTTTAAGTATAGTATCTATAGTATCTAATAGTATATCCAATTCTACTATAATACTAACCTAAGCGTCTATACCTTTTATATAGATATAAGTAAATATATTAATCCCTAGAGTAAGTATACTCCTAAGGTTTATATTAGCTACTTTAAGAAATTCCTATTAGTAGAGTTTCTCTATATTAAGAGTAAAGACTATTAAAACTACTACTATAAGTATACTTATAAACTTAGTCTTAGTAATAATAATAATAGTATAGTAACCCTATTATTATTTAGGGTAAGTAACTATCGTTTTAGTATAAGTAGCTAGGCTACTTTAGCAAGCTAATAGGGTCCTCTACCTAAGTCTTAATACTAAACCTAGATATAACGTAGTATACTAATAGTAAGAGACCTTAGTAATAGTACTATCTCCCCTTTCCTTATAGAGGCTAACCTAGTATAGGGTAGTAACCTTCTAAGTACTACCCTCTATAGAGGTAAGTCTAAGCTATTAAAGAGTATAGAATTATAACTTACCTCTAAGGCTACTATAAACTTCTATCCTTACTAATATTATTATTAGTTTAGCCTAGGGATTATAAATAGTATTTATAAGCTTTACTATAATATAGATAATACTAAAGCCCTTAGAGAGCCTAACCTTTACTCTACCTAGAATAATATATACCTTAAATATATACTATAAGAGCTTCTAACGCTAATATAGATTAAGGAGTAGTACTTTACTTATATTTATATCTTTATTAATATCTACCTAGTCTATAGCTAGTAGTTTAAGTATAGTAAGCACTATATTAGCTTCTTTTATAATATAAGCTCTCTTTTTAACTAGCTTCTATACTTACCTAAGGATATAGACCTAATTATACTCTAGCTAAAGAGCTTAACCTCTAACTTAAATACCCTTTATACCTTTAAGAAGGAGATATTTATACATTATTTAGTTATTTAGGTATAGCTTTAATATCTTATTACTAACTATCTAAGTTACTATAACTTATAGATTAACTAGGAGTATCTTATATAGCTTCTTAATAGCGTAGATATAAGTTATAACGCTATATTTATTAATGTTAATAATAGACTTATAAGAGTTATAGCTAGACCTATAAGTATAGAGTAGGATAATTACAATAATAATATTAATATTATAGTAGTAATAAATATAGTTATAGCTAATGCTAATTTATACTACCTTTATATATAGCTAGCTAAGGAAGTACCTAGTAATACTAAGTAGCTTCCCTTTTAGGCTAAGATCTATAAAGGTATTAAGGTACCTACTTATAACTATATTAAGCTACCTAGTATTAAGTTAATACCCTTAAATAATTTAAACTAGTATATAGTATTTATTAGCCTTACTATACTTTCTCTAATACTATAAGGGGAAGGTAAGTTTATAAACCCTTAGCTATATAATATT